>CAXKVI010000003.1:47412129-47478129 GCA_964058755.1 Campiglossa producta | reverse complement strand
GAAGATTTCAAAAAGATTTTTTTTGTTGTTTAAGTTTTAAGTACTTTTAAAAAAAAGTACTTAAAACTTAAACAACAAAAAAAATCTTTTTGAAATCTTCGACCACATAAATAGCACATAATTCCCACATATACATTTTTTCCCTACAGCTACCATTTATTAGGGTGGGTTTTAGCTGGACATCCAACTGGACACCCCACTTTTGAAGTTTTAAAAAAAGTACTTAAAACTTAAACAACAAAAAAAATCTTTTTGAAATCTTCGAGCAAATAAATAGCACATAATTCCTGGCTTAATAAAATTCCAGCCCGTCGACCGGCGATTTAACCCCCCCACCCCCCCTCGCCCCCCTCTGTTTTTTCTTACACATTATTGTCCTCGAGCACATAAATAGCACTTAATTCCCACATTTAAAGTTTTTTCCTAATGCCACTCCTTCTTAGGGGGGGGGTCTAGCTGGACGTCCAGCTGGACCCCCCACTTTTGGGGTTTTAAAAAAAGTACTTAAAAATTGAACAACCTAAAAAATCTTTTTGGAATCTTCGAGCACATAAATAGCACATAATTCCTGGCTTAATAAAATTCCAGCCCGTCGACCGGCGATTTAACCCCCCCACCCCCCCTCGCCCCCCCTCTGTTTTTTCTTACACATTATTGTTTTTCTTCGAGCACATAAATAGCACTTAATTCCCACATTTAAAGTTTTTTCCTAATGCCACTCCTTCTTAGGGGGGGGTCTAGCTGGACGTCCAGCTGGACCCCCCACTTTTGGGGTTTTAAAAAAAGTACTTAAAAATTGAGCACAAAATTTTTTTTTTGGGAACAAATTAGCACATAAATAGCACATAATTCCTGGCTATTCAAATTTAAAATCCGTCGTGGGGGGGGTCCAGCTTGACGCACCTACCAAAACTCGACAGCAGAGGAAGAAGAAAGTCCGAACTGAGATGCTTAAACAGGTGAAGGATGTGTTGGCCTGACTGAAGTGTTTTGACACTGACGAAATTACATAGGGATAGATTTCGATGATTACTACACAAAAGCATTTCGATTTTCACAAATACTTGGCATTACTCTGCAATTCGAAGTGCAATTTTAAAACAAAACTTTAGCTACCCCCTCACTTAAACCAACCACTTCTGTTAGCTTAGACACCCTAAAGATGCTTAGAGCTACATTCAAAGGGGGTGATTTTCATTAAAATCACAGCACTGGTAATGGTTTCGCTAGAGGGCATTTGTTTTGTGTGTTTCCTTTGACAGTACCCTATGCAACTTTTTTTTGGGTTTGTCAAAGGCGTACTTTGTTATTGATGTTTTTCTTTCCAACTGCACTGTTAGGTAAGTCAACGCTTTTTATACCTTTCATGAACATGAAATGGTATTATAACTTTGGTCCGATGTTTGTAAGTATGAGAAGAAGAAGAGATGGACCCATCACTAAGTATACCGAAGTGATCAGGATGACGAGATGAGTTGATTTAGCCATGTCCGTCTGTCCGTCTGTCTGTCTGTTTGAAAGCAAACTAGTCCCTCAGTTTTTGAGATATTTGGCTGAAATTTTGTATCGGCCACCATTTTCTAATATAGGAATCATTTGTCGGAACCAGCAAGATCGGGCCGATATTACATATAGCTCCCATACAACCGATTGTTCCGATAAACGGATTTTGGGCTATAACTCTTGTAATTAAAGAGGTAGGAACGTAAAATTTTGTGAGAATTGCTTTTTTTTATATACGAACTGTCGGTGTTGAAAATCATTTTGATGGGATTCATTTTGAACGGATTTTGGTAGATAACTCCTGTGATTATATAGGTAGGAAAGTGAAATTTCGTAACAATTGCTCTTTTAGAATGTGGATTGTCGATGTTAAAAATCAATGAGATTGGACCAATATAACACATCGTCCCCATATAATCGATAGCTCCGATAATTTCGGTATGAGCTAAAGTTAAATTCACACAGGCTGTACTGGGGATCAAACAGTGAAAATCGTGACGCTTATTCATGAAAGGTATTTAGCCTTCGGCACAGCCGAAGACAGCTTTCCTTACTTGTTAATGTCAATATTTTGCACGCTTTGTCAAAGTCAGCCAAAAGGTAAATTTTTCTGTAGAACTACATAAGAGCACGTGTATAAAACAAAGCTCAAACCTAACTCCTTTAGAGCTTCTAGTAATGTGAATTAACTCGAGTCCCAAATTCTGGGAATAAGGTCAGCAGGTAAGAGCTTCCATGTGTCATCAAGGACTTCAGACTAATCCAAAAACGAGCCTGAAGGATCAGTGCATTAAGAATATGGTTCCTCTGAAACTTTTATAAGCCTCCCATGGAATGAGTATTTCAAGGGCAGGTCGACGAAAACTGCTTTCTATCCGATCTGGAGCTTTTTCTCCTGAATGCTTCATTAGCCTAGGGAACCTTGTTAAACCCGCGTACACGCTTCTCTGCGATAGAACTGCGATTTAGGTGTAGAGTTGGACCTCTGGGTTGTAGTTCTAAACGGTCTATTGCTAGATTGTGAACTAGACGTGTAGCAATTTAGGCAATTCTGGGCTATGAATTTCAACAGATAGGTCTAAAAATTATAAAGTGCAAGATAGAGAGATCTAGATGTAGTGGGCGTGGCACCCCAGGGATAGGGGTAGTTATAGTGCTAGGTATAATGCGATATGAAAAAAGAGGTAGATGGAGCATGCATAGGGAAGGATAAATGCAGGCGTGGATTTTTGGCCAGGACAACGTCTGCCGGGGCCTCTAGTCTATTCTAAGAATCTGCATATTGAGTTTAGGTCATTACTCTTTGATAGTTGATAGGGATAGGCATAGGGATAGGGATAGGATAGAGATAGAGATAGAGATAGGGTTAGGGATAAGGATAGGGAGAGGGATAGGGATAGGGATAGGGATAGGGATAGAGATAGGGATAGGGATAGGGAGGGATAGGGATATGGAGAGGGTAAGGTAGAGGAAGGAGAGGAAGATGGAGCATAAATAGGAACGGATTAATGCAGGAGAGCCTCTAGTACATTCAAACAATATTTATAGTGAGGTTAGGTCATTACTCTTTGATAATTAGTTTCCTTCAAAACATGTAGATAGTGGTGACATATTTAATCTTCTTCTATATATATAAAATTGGATGGGTGCAGTGAAATAGCGCCCGCGGGCGTTATTTCCTCTTCAAAAGAGAAATAACGCCCGCCAATAAAAAGAAATAGCGCCCCGTGTGGAAATTTAAATTTTCATTTTTTATTTTGATAAAAATTGAAACTATTTAATCTTATTAATTTATCATTTACTCAGAACTGAGTTAAAAATACTGGGTCTATTAAAAAATTTTAATTTTTTATTTTAATAAAAATACTGGGTTTATTAAAAAAAAGCGCCGCAGGCGAACATTTGGAATTAAAAATTTTAATTTTTTATTTTAATAACAATTTAAAATACTTAGTCTTATTAATCTAACTTTACTCAAAACTTAGTTAAAAATACTGGTTCTATTAAAAACTTTTAATATTTTACTTTAATAAAAATACTGGGTTTATTAAAAAAAGCGCCGCAGGCGAAAATTTAATTTAATTTTAATAAAAATTTAAAATACTTAGTCTTATTAATCTAACTTTACTCAAAACTTACATAGTTAAAAATACTGGTTCTATTAAAAAATTTGAATTTTCTATTTTAATAAAAATACTGGGTTTATTAAAAAAAGCGCCGCGGGCGAAAATTCGCGCGATTTTTAATTCCAAATTTTCATTTTTTATTTTAATAAAAATTTAAAATATTTAGCCTTATTAATCTAACATTTACTCAAAACTGAGTTAAAAATACTGGGTCTATTAAAAAAAGTGCCGCAGGCGAAAATTTGGAATAAAAAATCGCGCGATTTTTAATTCCAAATTTTCATTTTTTATTTTAATAAAAATTTAAAATATTTAGCGTTATTAATTTATCATTTACTCAAAACTGAGTTAAAAATACTGGGTCTATTAAAAAAAGCGAATCGCGCGATTTTTAATTCCAAATTTTTATTTTTTATAATTATTACTAGCTGACCCGGCAGACGTTGTCCTGCCACAAATTTATTTCCCTCTCTGTTTCTCTAACCCGATCCCTATATCTATTTTAAACCATATCCCTATCTCCTTCATATAGGAGAAACCACGCCCCCTTTTTCCTTATCCCCAGTTTTTTTGGAGGTGTCCGGGATTGATCTTATATAACTCCTCACAAAATTTCAGTGGTCTAACCTAAATACTTCTAGAGATATGGACTATGAAGTATTATATTCGTATGGGAGGTGCCACGCCCCCTTTATCGTTAACTCGAGTTTTTTGGGAGGTATTAGGGATCGATCACATATAAACCCTCACCAAATTTCAGTGGTCTAACATAAATACTTGCAGAGATATGGGCTATGAAATGTTTCCTTCGTATGGGAGGTGCCATGCCCCCTTTTTCTTTATCTCCAGTTTTTTTGGAGATGATGGGATTAATCTTATTTAACTCCTCAAGAAATTTCAGTGGTCTAAACTAAACACTTCCCGAGATATGGACTATGAAGTATTTCATTCGTATGGGAGGTGCCACGCCCCCCTTTTCGTTATCCCCATTTTTTTTGGAGGTGGTAGGGATCGATCTCATATAACCCCTTACCAAATTTCAGTGGTCTAACATGAATACTTCCAGAGATATCGACTATGAAGTATTTCATTCGTATGGGAGGTGCCACGCCCCCTTTTTGGTTAACCCCCAGTTTTATGGGTGAGAATGGTGTTGTTATTCTATAGGTCTGTACCGATTTCCAGGTCCCTACCTTAAACCCATTTAGAGATATTCACCTTGAAGAAAAATGTTTGTATGGGAGGTGCCACGCCCCCCTAATATTTTGTTCTGATTTTATAACATGACCTGCGCGTGGTAATAACAAATAACCCCCTAAAGGAAGTATATGATTTGGTTCAGCCGTTTTCGAGTTTTAGCGTAACGACTGAACACCATTTCATTTTTATATATATAGATTGTATGGGAGGTACCACGCCCCCTTTTTCGATAACCCCAAGTTTTATGGGTGAGAATGGTGTTGTTATCCCATAGCTCTATACCAATTTTCATGTTCCTACCTTAAACACTTTTGAAGATATTCACCTTGAAAAATTCAGTTTGTATGGGAGGTGCCACGCCCCCTTTTCCGGTTACCCCTTCTTTTATGTGTAAGAAGGCTTTTGATACCATATAGGTCTATACCAATTTTCAGGTCCCTACCTTGAACCCTTTCACAGATATTCTGCTTAAAAAATTTGGTTTGTATGGGAGGTACCACGCCCCCTTATTGGATAACCCCCGGTTTTATAGGTGAGAGTGGTGCTGTTATCCTGTAGCTCTGTACCAATTTTCATGTTCCTACCTTAAACACTTTTGAAGATATTCAACTTGAAAAATTCAGTTCGTATGGGAGGTGCCACGCCCCCTTAATATTTTGTTCTGATTTTAAGACATGACCTGCGCGTGGTAATAACAAACAAATCCCCCAAAGGAAGTATTTCATTTGGTTCAGCCGTTTTCGAGTTTTAGCGTTACAATTATACACCATTTCATTTTTATATATATAGATTATCTATTATATTAATAGGCTAACAAATTTTACATATAAACCATTGCCAAGCTTAAACCCATACTAAATATGCATAAATATTTATGAAATGCATATTTATTTGTTGGCATACCTCTAAGGCAGTGCACAATTATCTAATATATAACCAATACTGCTTCATTTATCTGTAATAAGCGAATGAAAATTTTTCATGCAACTTAAATTGGTTATCTGACAATCAATTTGTAAATAAAGCGATAGCCCAGTGGGAAGCGTTAGTGGGTAGTGGTCGAGCGGTTGATGGTTCGAGTACAGTTAGTTAAACAGCTATAGGCCAAAATTTTTTTTCTTTTTTGTCATTGAAAATTGTTTATATTTTTTATATATTTTTATATTTCTAATCTTGACTTTTTAATATTTTTATAAACAATATTTTTATGTTTGTGATCTCTATTTTCGAGAAGAAAAAAATTTGGAGCGAATATTTTTAGTTTACGGAAAGCCATGTGAAATAATAATTTTATATCATAAATATACATACATACCACCCATTATAGAAATGCTATAACCGCTTATACAATTTCTTTTTGTTTTTTTTTTTTTTGGTAATTATTTCAAAAAATTACCATTAATATAAGTCTGACTGCTCAAATTTTTGAAGATGAAAGCAGCAATTTGCGAATTTTTTTTCAAATTCTATCGATTGAGATAGAGTTGCTGACAAATTCCTTATTTAAAGTATAAAAATCGACAAAATATTTTATGGATACTACGTTATTTTGAACTAAACCAAGTGATAAGCGGAAATCTTAAATTTTACTGAAGACAACAAATAATTTCTTTTCAAATGTATATATGTATTAACTTTTAAAAGGGCAGATTTGCAACCCGAGCCCCAAACAAGTCTAGACCAAATTGAATAGAATTTTTTTAAAAATCAATATACATTTTTTTTTCTTTAAATCAAAAGAAAAATCCATATAAAGTGTCTTTTAAATATTGCTAAGTTATGGTTAAAGAAAAAAGCTAGAAAACCCTCACACTTTTTTTGACCTAACCAGAATTTGTAATTTACCCCCACTAAAAAGTTTTAAAACCACGCCATGTATAATACATTTTTTTTAAATACAACCCATACTTCTCTATTTTCGTTCTCTCGCTCATTAATACTCTTTAATATTACACGAACTCATATTTCCAAATTTCCACCCCTTCAAAATAAACGTCAAGCCAATTTCATACTCATATCTATTTATATACACATATACATATATGCGTAAACACTCTAATTCTCTCGCTCATTGAGTTCAAACAGTAGATTCGGCGTTGAACTCATATGTATATTGAAATGTTACACTCCAAATAGATGGCGTCGGCGCGAATAGCCAATTTGTTTCCGCATGAGAGTTGCCCCAATATGTGTTGTTATGTACCAAAGGATTAAAAAAAAGTGACAATTTGTTTTTCTCATATCTTGCACGCTTTATTATAAACGAAAATAGTTTAAAAATAAAATTTTTAGGAAAGAAGCAATCAATGTTTTAACTTTCTGTATTGAAATTCATCAAGAAAAAAAAAAAAAAAAGAATGAGATTGAAATAGATACACCCATTGCCGTCAATTCTATATAATATGAAAATTTGCTTTTTTAAAAAAATAAAAGTCAAACATCTTTTTCGTAGAATTCTATAATAAAAATGAGATAACTATCGTCGCCTTATATTCCAAAGTTTAAATAAACAAATGAAAAACTACAAATGTTATATTGTTGTGCCATAAAATCATGAAAAAATTAAATTTTCAATTACATATACTTATAATAAAATGTAATTTAACTATACAATTTTTTGGGAAAACGTTATCAAAATTATATTTATCCATAAAGCTCTAATATGTATGTATATATGTATATCTAAATAGAGATTCAAAAGCCCAATAAAGCTTCACTTAATTGTAGAATTCCATATTAAAAAAATTTATTCAAGGAATTGATTATGGACAAGACACCAAGGGCATGAGAAGTTGCAGGCTGAATTGGATATCTTGAAACCGCTAGAACTGCTCGGAAAAATTCCGATGTAATAGATTTGTTTAAAATGAAATTCTACAAAGTTTTATGTTCTCATAACACCATTATTAAAATGTGAAATAGGGCAACCATGGTCAAACTTTTAATTTGAAAAAAATATGTCGCAATCAAAGTTGGCTTGCGTACCACCAAACAAAAAAAATGTTTCAAAAAAATATAAAATAATAATTCAATATGGCTACTGTTGTTGGAGTACCACGCTTATTTTGAGAAATTTGTATATGTGTGTAAAATACCAGCAATGGAAATATTTTGATTCTCTCGCTCTTTGAGAGTTAGAGTAATAGCGTCAAACTCATATTTCGAAGTTGGCTGAACTTCAAAGGAAACCACTCTTTATCTTCATTCTCTCCCTCATTAAACACGTCCTATTATGAGAGAGAAATTATTTTCATTCCCTCGCTCATTGAGTACTTTGGTCCATTATCTATTATATTAATAGGCTAACAAATTTTACATATAAACCATTGCCAAGCTTAAACCCATACTAAATATGCATAAATATTTATGAAATGCATATTTATTTGTTGGCATACCTCTAAGGCAGTGCACAATTATCTAATATATAACCAATACTGCTTCATTTATCTGTAATAAGCGAATGAAAATTTTTCATGCAACTTAAATTGGTTATCTGACAATCAATTTGTAAATAAAGCGATAGCCCAGTGGGAAGCGTTAGTGGGTAGTGGTCGAGCGGTTGATGGTTCGAGTACAGTTAGTTAAACAGCTATAGGCCAAAATTTTTTTTCTTTTTTGTCATTGAAAATTGTTTATATTTTTTATATATTTTTATATTTCTAATCTTGACTTTTTAATATTTTTATAAACAATATTTTTATGTTTGTGATCTCTATTTTCGAGAAGAAAAAAATTTGGTGCGAATATTTTTAGTTTACGGAAAGCCATGTGAAATAATAATTTTATATCATAAATATACATACATACCACCCATTATAGAAATGCTATAACCGCTTATACAATTTCTTTTTGTTTTTTTTTTTTTTTGGTAATTATTTCAAAAAATTACCATTAATATAAGTCTGACTGCTCAAATTTTTGAAGATGAAAGCAGCAATTTGCGAATTTTTTTTCAAATTCTATCGATTGAGATAGAGTTGCTGACAAATTCCTTATTTAAAGTATAAAAATCGACAAAATATTTTATGGATACTACGTTATTTTGAACTAAACCAAGTGATAAGCGGAAATCTTAAATTTTACTGAAGACAACAAATAATTTCTTTTCAAATGTATATATGTATTAACTTTTAAAAGGGCAGATTTGCAACCCGAGCCCCAAACAAGTCTAGACCAAATTGAATAGAATTTTTTTAAAAATCAATATACATTTTTTTTTCTTTAAATCAAAAGAAAAATCCATATAAAGTGTCTTTTAAATATTGCTAAGTTATGGTTAAAGAAAAAAGCTAGAAAACCCTCACACTTTTTTTGACCTAACCAGAATTTGTAATTTACCCCCACTAAAAAGTTTTAAAACCACGCCATGTATAATACATTTTTTTTAAATACAACCCATACTTCTCTATTTTCGTTCTCTCGCTCATTAATACTCTTTAATATTACACGAACTCATATTTCCAAATTTCCACCCCTTCAAAATAAACGTCAAGCCAATTTCATACTCATATCTATTTATATACACATATACATATATGCGTAAACACTCTAATTCTCTCGCTCATTGAGTTCAAACAGTAGATTCGGCGTTGAACTCATATGTATATTGAAATGTTACACTCCAAATAGATGGCGTCGGCGCGAATAGCCAATTTGTTTCCGCATGAGAGTTGCCCCAATATGTGTTGTTATGTACCAAAGAATTAAAAAAAAGTGACAATTTGTTTTTCTCATATCTCGCACGCTTTATTATAAACGAAAATAGTTTAAAAATAAAATTTTTAGGAAAGAAGCAATCAATGTTTTAACTTTCTGTATTGAAATTCATCAAGAAAAAAAAAAAAAAAGAATGAGATTGAAATAGATACACCCATTGCCGTCAATTCTATATAATATGAAAATTTGCTTTTTTAAAAAAATAAAAGTCAAACATCTTTTTCGTAGAATTCTATAATAAAAATGAGATAACTATCGTCGCCTTATATTCCAAAGTTTAAATAAACAAATGAAAAACTACAAATGTTATATTGTTGTGCCATAAAATCATGAAAAAATTAAATTTTCAATTACATATACTTATAATAAAATGTAATTTAACTATACAATTTTTTGGGAAAACGTTATCAAAATTATATTTATCCATAAAGCTCTAATATGTATGTATATATGTATATCTAAATAGAGATTCAAAAGCCCAATAAAGCTTCACTTAATTGTAGAATTCCATATTAAAAAAATTTATTCAAGGAATTGATTATGGACAAGACACCAAGGGCATGAGAAGTTGCAGGCTGAATTGGATATCTTGAAACCGCTAGAACTGCTCGGAAAAATTCCGATGTAATAGATTTGTTTAAAATGAAATTCTACAAAGTTTTATGTTCTCATAACACCATTATTAAAATGTGAAATAGGGCAACCATGGTCAAACTTTTAATTTGAAAAAAATATGTCGCAATCAAAGTTGGCTTGCGTACCACCAAACAAAAAAAATGTTTCAAAAAAATATAAAATAATAATTCAATATGGCTACTGTTGTTGGAGTACCACGCTTATTTTGAGAAATTTGTATATGTGTGTAAAATACCAGCAATGGAAATATTTTGATTCTCTCGCTCTTTGAGAGTTAGAGTAATAGCGTCAAACTCATATTTCGAAGTTGGCTGAACTTCAAAGGAAACCACTCTTTATCTTCATTCTCTCCCTCATTAAACACGTCCTATTATGAGAGAGAAATTATTTTCATTCCCTCGCTCATTGAGTACTTTGGTCCATTATTTATATTAATAGTCTAACTTTGTTGTTGGTAGAATTTTAATTCTTAAACTGCTTTGTGCATAAGGTAATGGCGCGGCGGTGAGCGTATAGAATACGGTGTGCACAGTTGCAAGACCCGGTTGCGGAATATTCCGTTTTTATCTTAAATTATGTTTTTTTTTTATATTAAAAAACCTTTAATCTTAACTATTACAATTTACTTAATTTTCAACCTAATATTTTTTTGTTCTTCACCTGCTCAAAACGATCGCATAAATTAGTGGCTATTTGTTAAGCACAATGTCATCATCCGATTATTCAAGTGCAACATAAAATCTCGAAAACCGAGTATTTGCATGGCATTTGCCATAAATAATTTTGGAAAGGGCTGCTGTAATTTAATATTTTTATTATATAATAACATCCGCTATTTTTTAAATTCTTTGATGGCCTCATTTTGCCTATAGATGAGTTTTTAATGTATACATTTAAGTTGGTCGAGGTTCGGCCACGGGTCCTAAAGGCAGCTATTGACAAAAAGTTGATCAGATGTTTGAATAAGTTCAACTATTTTAAATTGGTCGAATTTCGACCACGGGATATACTAGTTATTATTATTATTTAAAGGAATGCAAAGATTTATTAATTTTTATTATTTTATCATTCATTATTATTTCTTTTTCAAAAGGGAAATAACGCCCGCTACAATAGGAAATAGCGCCCGCGGGCTTTATTTCCTTTTTAAAAAGGAAATTACGCCCGCGGGTGTTATTTCCAATTAAAAGGAAATAGTGCCCGCGGGCGTTATTTCTCTTTCAAAAGGAAATAACGCCCATTATCAAAAAGAAATAGCGCCGGGCGTTATTTCACTGCCCCATTGGATGTATGTATGTATGTGGCTTATGGACTCCAAAACTAATCGGCCGATTTTGTTGAATTTGGGGATAGATTAGTAGGAGCCTGGAGAGTGTTTCTGTAAAAATTTTTTTATGGGAAGCGGACCTGGGACCGCCCTATTCGAAAATATCGTATAAATGGCTGGATTTACTTGAAATTTGGTATGTAGGTAGCGTTATGCTTAGGTTAAAGTATAGGATGATTTTTCTTCCGGGAAGTGGACCAGGGACCGATCTGTTCTAAAGAATCGTATTTATGGCTCGAATTGCTTGAAACTTGGTACATATGTAGGTAGCTATATGCTAAGATTAATATATAGAATAAATTTTCTTCCGGAAAGTGGACCCAGGGCTGACTTATTCTAAACTATCGTGAAAATGGTTGCATTTACTTGAAATTTGGTATGTAGGTAACGTTATGCTTATGTCAAAGTATAGGATGATTTTTCTTCCGGAAAGTGGACCAGAACCTGATATATTCTAAGCAATCATGTTTATGACTCAATGTGCTTGATATTTGGCGTGTAGCTCTTCCGAGAAGTAGGTGAGAGACCGACCAATTCGTATGGAGGTAGAATTCTGCTTAGTTTGATACATAGAATAATTTTTCTTCTGAAAGAATAATTGTTCTGTTAATTACCCACCTGAATTTCTTAATTCTTTGGAGCCACCAGGAATGCCTCCTCACATATTGACGTTAAAAGTTGGATCGCCAGTGATACTTATTCGCAACTTGAACGCGCCAAAACTGTGCAACGGAACCAGGGTAGTAATAAAAAAGTTAACACCGAACTTAATAGAGGCAACAATCATCAGAGGTAAATTCAAAGGGGAAGACGTGCTGATTCCACGCATACCGATGATTTCCAATGATTTACCATTCGAATTCAAGCGGCTTCAATTCCCGTTGCGTCTTGCATTTGCTGCAACCATAAATAAAGCATGGAGTGTAATGGAGTGTGGTTGCTAAGTGACCTTGCTCAATCCCGACTCTTGCGTCCTCGTTCGTGCACTCTGGGAAACGGGAGCTACCTAGGCTCGCGGCAGAAAGAGAGGGAGCCCCGGTGGGGCCACTCTGACATACTTGGTTTAAGGGCTCACCGAGGTCTTTTTCGCAGGGTCTGTTCACCACATGGTGCGGCTGCAAGCGGGTGTCTGTCTTGTAGCAAGCGGCTCGCTATATAAATGTGTGAATATTTTTTATCAAAATCCCGGAGACGGGTTGTGCGCTGGGTTTGGGACCCGCCACGTAAAAAAGCAAAGGAAAGCCTCGGATGAGAGCCCCCTTTAATGTTGACGACCCGGCAAAACGAAATAAGGACTACGAGAAGGATATTAGGGCAGGTACCTGGAATGTCCGGACCCTTTCAAGGGATGGTATCGCTGCCCGACTGGTGGATATCCTCGTGAACGCAAAGGCTGACATCACCGCCCTGCAGGAAATGCGATGGACGGGACAAGGAAAGACGACCATCGGACCTTGTGACGTATACTACAGTGGCCAGACAGGCGGCAAAGCGCGTGGTGTAGGATTCGTGGTGGGAAGGAGACTTCGCCGCCAAGTACTAGCGTTCACTTCTGTGGACGAGCGTCTCGCTGCGATCCGCATCAAGGCGAGGTTTTTCAACATAACATTTATCTGCGCCTATGCGCCGACTGAGGAGACGGACGACGCAGAGAAAGACTCCTTCTACGATAAACTTGAACAAACTTATGATCGCTGCCCCCAACATGATATCAAAGTCGTGCTCGGCGACTTTAATGCCAAGGTGGGCAAGGAAGGAGTCTTTGGTCCTACAGTTGGAAAATTTAGTCTCCACGATATAACATCACCCAACGGCACTAGGTTGATTGACTTCGCCGCTGCTCGCAATATGGTCATCAGTAGTACCAGGTTCCAGCATAAGCGAATACACCAAGCCACATGGCTGTCCCCTGATCAAAGAACTAGAAACCAGATTGATCATGTCATGATCGACGGCAGACACAGCTCCACCGTTCTGGACGTGCGTACCCTACGTGGTCCCAATATCGACTCGGACCATTATCTTGTTGCAGCCAAGATACGCACACGCCTCTGTGCAGCGAAGAAAGTGCGCACAGTAATGGAAGGAAAGTTTTACGTCGAGAAGCTGCGCATGACACAGACAGCTGATAATTTCTCCACTCGACTCTCACACCTGCTATCAGAGGGCAATCCTCGACCTAACGATGTAACCGAGCAATGGAAGCATATCTCTCACTCATTGCGTACCGCCGCTGAGGCCACTATAGGGTTTCAGCGAGCCCGCAAGAACAACTGGTACGATGAGGAATGTAGCACTGCCTCGGACAAAAAGGACGCTGCATACAGGGAAACGTTGCGAACGGCCGCAACCCGCAGTGTATGGCAACGCTGTAGTGAGGCGAGGAAGGAAGAGAGGCGCCTTTTCAGAAAAAAGAAACGTGAAGCCGAAAGGCGTGAGTGCGAGGAGCTTGAGATGCTAGCTGACATGAATGATGCCCGAAAATTCTATGAAAAGATCCGGCGGATGACGGAAGGTTTAAAGACCGGGGCAAGCTCCTGTAAGGACAATAACGGCGACCTGGTAACCGACGTACAGAATGTACTTAAATTATGGAGGGAGCACTTCTCCTCACTGCTAAATTGCGAGGGAAAAGTCGTCCCACCACCTGACTATGATGAAGTGAGGATAGCTATATCCCGGCTCAAAAACAACAAATCGCCTGGGAAAGACGGACTACCCGCCGAGCTGTTCAAACACGGAGGCGAAGAGCTGGTAAAAAGCATGCATCAGCTCTTATGCAGAATATGGTCAGATGAGTGCATGCCTCCAGATTGGAATTTAAGTGTGCTCTGCCCAATCCACAAGAAAGGCGATCCCAGACCAGATTTTCACGATACGTCAAATCCTGAAGAAGACCCATGATAAAAGAATCGACACACACCATCTCTTTGTCGATTTTAAAGCCGCTTTTGACAGTGCAAAAAGGAGTTGCCTGTATGCCGCCATGTCTGAATTTGACTTCCCTGCAAAGCTTATACGGCTTTGCCAAATGACGTTGAGCAATACCAACAGCCTTGTCAGAATCGGGAAGGATCTCTCTGAGCCATTTGAAACCAAACGAGGCTTCAGACAGGGCGACTCCCTTTCGTGCGATTTCTTCAATCTGATGCTGGAGAAGATAATTCGAGCAGCAGAGCTAAACCGCAATGGTACAATCTTTTACAAGAGCGTGCAATTGCTTGCGTATGCCGATGATATTGATATCATTGGCCTTAACAACCGCGCCGTAAGCGCTGCCTTCTCTGGACTGGATAAGGAAGCGAAAAAAGTGGGTCTTGCCGAGAACGAGGACAATATGAAGTATTTGCTGTCATCAAAGAAAGAATCGGCGCACCTGCGCCTTGGCAGCCATGTCACTGCTGATAGTTACAAATTTGAAACTGTGAGGGACTTCGTCTATTTGGGAACCAGTATCAACACCGAAAATAATATCAGTCTAGAAATCCAGCGGAGAATCACTCTTGCCAACAAGTGCTACTTTGGACTGAGTAGGCAATTGAGAAGTAAAGTCCTGTCTCGAAGAACAAAGATCACGGTCTATAAGTCTCTCATCATGCCTGTCCTGATGCATGGCTCAGATTCATGGACAATGTCAAGAGAAAATGAGATGGCCCTTGGAGTATTTGAGAGAAAGGTTCTCCGGAAGATTTATGGTCCTTCCCGTGATGCCAACGGCGAGTATCGAAGGAAATTTAACGATGAGCTGTACGAGATCTGACCATAGTCCAGCGAATTAAAACCCAAAGACTCCGCTGGCTGGGCCATGTTATGCGAATGGACAAAGAAGCTCCAGCACAGAAGGTTTTCCTATCGTCGCCTGAATTCGGCAGCAGAGGAAGGGGGAGGCCCCGACTGAGATGGAAACAACAGGTGGAGGATGACTTGAACTCCCTTGAGGTTTCCAATTGGCGTCAGTTATCGCTAAAAAGGAATGACTGGCGTGCTTTGATATGCAACGGTCAAAATCGCTTAGGCGGTTAAGCGCCAATAAATGATGATGATGATAAATAAAGCACAAGGACAATCACTTACTATCGCTGGACTGGATTTGAGAAATGCGTGTTTTTCACATGGTCAATTATACGTCGCCTGTTCGCGAGTTGGATCCCCAAAAAATTTATTTGTTTACACACCTAATGAAAAAACCAAAAATATTGTTTATCCTTTAGCATTAAGATAAATAAAAGTCCTTAAATGGTAAAATCTTATTCAGGTGTATTTCTTTGGCGTAGCAACGCACGCCGGGTATTACTAGTGCTATATATTTTGTCTTCGTTACTTTTGTTGTAAGTAAGCTGACATATTTTATTTTTTCTTTGCACACACTAAAAATACTTCGCTTTGACCTATGTATAGCAAAGGTTGATAAGCTACAGCAACTCCACAGTAACAACAAATCACATAATGAATGAAGCTCTTTGAAAATCGAACAAAGCAAGCGTGAGGAATTGTATGAGGTGGCCTCTCTTGGGAGTTAAATCAGTGTTCAAAAGTATTGACGGATAAGCAAGTGTATGAAAAATGAGACAGGCATGCTGTCGCGGTTCATATTTTCCTTTTCTGATTTTTAGAATCAAGGGGTTTGTCTAATCAAGAAACAAAAACGAACAGTTTTTTTTCAACTTACTTTTACTTTTAATACTCTTTAGTATGTGCGAGTATGACTGCAATGCTTTCTTTTTATTTAATTTTATTTTTGTACTTTTTTTATTTAATCATATTTTTTGTTGCCAAGAAAAGTGTTTAAATGTTTTCGTTTTCAATCATTTGTACATATATGTAATTGTTGTAGTACTTTTACTAATACTTGTTACTGTCTTCATCGTCGTTGATGTTGTTAGTTTCAGCTGTTGGTCCAAGGCGCCTTTTACAACTTTCACTTTTTTTCGTTTGTTTGCATTTTTAATCTTGTCATGACTTTTTTACAGTTCGTACATGTATCAGCCAAGAGTAATTAAGTATGAACAACCAAGAATTACTATGGCAAAAAGTCTTAAGTCGCACAATACGAGATTTTTTATTTTCGATGGAAACCAAAAACTCGTGATCATAGGTATCAGTTAGGAAAATTGGATACATTTACTATGTATTTTTACCAAGGACGGAGACCGAAACCGTAACCGATTAAAACTGATTCATTTTTCAAATCCGAAACCGAAACTGTAACCGTAACCGATTAAAACCGATTCATTTTTCAAAACCGAAACCGAAACCGTAACCGTTATTTTTATCTGAAAAAGAACGAAACCGAAACCGCTTCAAAAGCCGGAACCGGTTACAGACGGTTTTGATTTTCTTAATAATTTACATACATCTTTTAGTGAGCACATATATTTTTTTACAAAAAAGGTAACCATTGTAAGATTGTCGAGCAAGATTGTAAAACACACGTTTTGACTTTGGTAACTATCAAAATTCTGAAAAAGGAAATTTGGCTATAGTTGAAGCAAGCCATCGAAAAAAATTTAGGTAATCCGAAAAAAAAATGTTTAGAGGGGGGCGGTGAAATAACGCTCGCGGAAATAACGCCCGCGGGCGTTTTTTTAATAAACCCAGTATTTTAAACTCAGCCTTGAGTAATTTTAGATTAATAAGGCTAAATATTTTAAATCGCGCGATTTTTAATTCGAAATTTTCGCCTGCAGCGCTTTTTTTTAAAATAGACCCAGGACTTTTAACTCAGTTTTGAGTAAATGATAAATTAATAAGGCGGCGCTTTTTTTAATAGACCCAGTATTTTACTCAAAACTGTAAATGATAAATTAATAAGACTAAATATTTTCAATTTTTTTTTTTTTTTTTTTTTTTTTTGAAAGCGGGCGTTATTTCTTTTTTTTTCGTTTATATATATTTTTATACCTTTCATGAACATGAAATGGTATTATAACTTTGGTCCGATGTTTGTAAGTATGAGAAGAAGAAGAGATAGACCCATCAATAAGTATACCGAAATGATCAGGATGACGAGATGACTTGATTTAGCCATGTCCGTCTGTCCGCCTGTCTGTCTGTCTGTCTGTTTGAACGCAAACTAGTCCCTCAGTTTTTGAGATATTTGGCTGAAATTTTGTATCGGCCACCATTTTCCAATATAGGAATCATTTGTCGGAACCAGCAAGATCGGACCGATATTACATATAGCTCCCATACAACCGATTATTCCGATAAACGGATTTTGGGCTATAACTCCTGTAATTAAACACGTAGGAACGTGAAATTTTGGAGGTATCGCTATTTTTATATGTGAAATATGGATGTTGAAAATCATTGAGATGGGATAAATATTTCACATAGCCCCCATACAATCGATTGTTCCGATAAACGGATTTTGTGCTATAACTCCTGTAATTAAACACCTAGGAACGTGAAATTTTGTAAGTATTTCTATTTTTATATGAGAAATATCGGTGTTGAAAATCATCGAGATGGGATAAATATTTCACATAGCCCCCATACAATCGATTGTTCCAATAAACGGAATTTGGTAGATAACTCCTGTAGTTATATAGGCAGGAACGTGAAATTTCGTAACTATTGCTATTTTAGAATTTGGAATGTCGGTGTTAAAAAATCAATGAGATTGGACCAATATAACACATCGCACCCATATAATCGATAGTTGCGATAATTTCGGCATGAGCTTAAGTTAAATTTACACAGGCTGTACTGGGATCAAACAGTGAAAATCGTGACGCTTATTCATGAAAGGTATTTAGCCTTCGGCACAGCCGAAGACAGCTTTCCTTACTTGTTTATATCTTATAAATACATTTTTTTAAATTCCTCGACATCCCTTTGTGGCACTAATATTAAATTTTGAGACGTGAATTGGAGAAATCGACACATTAGATTGGCTAAATTTCTTCCACATAAAAGGATTAAATTTTTTGTAAATATCGTATAGTAATAGTTTTTTAAAACGCCCCTATTATGTTCTTGTGTGTCTGAAATATTTAAATTTAAAACTTGACTTAAGGATATTGATCCAGTAGATTGTCTAGTTTTTCTTTCACATAAATTTGGGATTAAATTTTTTATATATCGTATAGATATTTTTTAAATGGGATTACATTTTCATATACCGCATTCACAATAAGTAGATCATATATCATACATACACACTCGTCTACGAATTTACTCTCAACACCATTATTTAAATTTGTTGCAACATATTTGTTTTTGTTGTTTTAAATATACATTGCTAAAATATTTATATTTATTAAAATAGCTATTAAATTTGCTTGTCAATTGCTTATTTATAATTTATTTGTTTGCTTCTTTTCTCTTTCTTTTTTTTTCATATATATTTTACGCATTTTCTACAACAATTTTGGTTCACACATCATCATTCATCACAACGTAAATCGTAAAACGCACAATTTGTTGTTGTTACATATACACAAACGTAAATAAACTAGAAATGAATGAATTCAATTGGCAACGCATCAAACTAACCGAGGGCAACGTTGCAATTATTTTAACTTACTCTCATCAGGAGCAGGAGAAGCTGCATTGCCAACAACACTGTGAGTACTAAATTTAAACTTAATTTAAAGACGTCGACGTCGCTCATCGTCGTCGCCAACGTCTACTCACCGCGCTTGAGAGGGGCACTGGAATGTTGGAGTATCCCCAACGATTTTCACGCAATATCCCCGATTCCTCAACGGCGAGTAACGTACCGTTAGCACAACAACAACAACAACAACAGCAACAATTGCATCAACACAATTATAATCAGCCACAACAACAACAACAACAACTGCCACACGTACTGATAGCTAATAATAGCGGTGGTGGATTAGTTGGTGCACACTTTCATCAACACCAACAATATCATTCCACTCAACAATATCCAATAATAGCATCAGGCTCACCAGCTCATCAACATCGTCATTTGCCATTGCCACCGCACGCATCAACGATTTCCACATCAGCAGCAAATATATATCAACAACAACAACGTTCGCAATCTTCTAAGCAACAACAACAGCATCAACGCACCCTGTCGACCGCATCCAGTTGTAGTGCACAGCACAAGAGTGTGACCTTTGGTCAAGTGACGGCAACAGCAACGTCCAATATCGCCGGTGGTTACGCAGGCGATTATAGCGGCGGGAGTAGTAGTGGTAACTCCAGTTGCGGTCAACAATCAATGGCGGGCAACATGAAACACGGTTGGTATATAATAAAAATAAATATATTGAAAGTAAAATATAAAAATGTGGTAATCTACAGTGACTCAGTATCGAAATGGAACAATTTAATCGAACAAGCAGATAAAAATTATTATAGATTAATTTCCGATCAACCAAATTTTGAAAACTGCTTTGATTAGTCTAAAAAATGAGAGTAAAAAAAAGCAAGATAATTAGGAGCCCAAATATTTCAAGCTATTGCCTCACAGCGCTGGACATTCACACAGAAGATGCCTCAAAGATCTAGCTCTTCCTCATGTTTTCAACTAAGTAAAAACCAATAAAGGGAATACCCTGCATGTCTGCCCAGGGAGTCCCTCCATCGCGATAATCTGTGGCCATGTGATCGTGTGACTACAGGTACTGATATTTTTCCCTTTATCACTTGCTTGGTCGCGTACAGCATACCCAAACCCTCCAACAGTAGAGAACTAGATTATAATTCGAGTAGAGATAGGTTAGAGAACTAGGCAAAAACTCAAATCACATTATAATCCCATTAGGGAATGACATGAATTCGACTAGAGAATTATGGTTTTCTCGATGTGAGAATTACATATGTTCCATTTTGTTGAAGAACTCTATAATTCCCCGGTGTTTTTCGTTTCGTCGTCTAACGTTAGAGATTGGAGAATGGGGCCAGCTCTCTAATGTAGACACCTCCAGTCGAAATCTAACTTCATGGTTTGTTAGGTCTCTCCCAATATTCTTTCTCCGGAATTATGATGTCTTACTTCGCTATACCGTAATCCGAACGATACACAGAAAGGGATGAGTGACCTTTACAACCATCCTGGTAAATTCCATGTCACCGACAAGTTGCCTTAAGTCAACCGGTAGAATGTTCAGGACCGTATTTAGTGCCTCTGCACCCATTGTGCGTAGCGCGCCGCGGACATATATAAGCGCACTTCTTTGGATGTCCTCTCTAGACCCGTCCACCAGAACAGGCCTCCATACAGAAGAATTGGTCTTATCACAGCAGTGTAAAGCCAAGGTGTAAGTTAAAGGGTTAACCTCCATATTTGCCCTATGGGACCCCTGCGTTAGTCCCGGTCCACCTTTCGACCAGCCTTAGCTTTCTCTGCATGATGTCACAGAGCGTTTGTGGATATATAACACTCACTACCGCCGCAAGGTCGCCTGCGTACGCTATGACTTTAGACCCTCCCTCCACCGCCTAGGCTTCAAGCAGTCAGTTTTCTGTGGCTACCCATAGAAGAGGGGAGATGATCCCATCGTGCGGCGTGCCTCTTTTGACAACCTTGCCCACCGACACCCCGTACATCCTGCTCGTCAGCATTTGATGCACAAGAGACAAAAGCTGTAAAGGCTGCAGTGATCGCTTCGGCGTGGCGTTAGTTATAGCCGCTGTAATGTTTGGCTTGAATCCTTATTTTTCGATGGGCGTAACAATGTCATGTAATGCTGTCTCTATATACTTACTAGTATCAGTTAGGGATATGGAGGCTTATTTCCCCTTTTTGTTATTATCTGCCTCTTGAGATAATAAAACTCTTATCCACTAATTTCGACCTAGGATGATATTGATACAACAGCCTTTTTTTTTCTCTGCGAAGCCGTCCGGAAAGTGGGAATCGATTAGGAAGTCAAGGATTTAAGCTTATGGCCATGCCCATGTTGCACCACAGCTTTTTAAAAAGTTCTTGTTGTAATGATATCGGAAAAATTTTACAAAGCCTTGTTGGGTCCTATCATGCGTCGATTGACTGTTTGAAATACCATTAGGGTGCTCGTGTATTTCTGGAACTCCCTACTTTTTTTAACACTCCTGAGATTTTATCTTAGGTCGCTAAGACTTATCCCACCACCGAAAACAGAAAACTTTAGTTGTATTCGCAGAAATATTTGCTTCGACTATTCATACGCCCCTTAAATCATAATACCAGTTTTGACCACTAGTTAAAGATACATTTAACCTTATTTTATTCGGCCTTAACCTTCCGATTTCGATTCCGATAATGTAAGTTTAAAAAATTCCGATTCGATGCCCTTAAATACACTTTCGAAATATGATTTCAAAAGCACTTTTCTTGATTCAGTTAGAAAAAATAATTTCCTCACTAGGGCATTCGCTATGTTCTTTTTCCACTGGGGATAGCCCGAGAAATTCTCGCTCAAATCAGCATCTATCCACAATAAGTGACTAGCGACTACTGACAATTGTCATAGCTCTGTTTTACTTCCATATTATAAAATATAGAAATAGGGTCAAATTATAACTTTGTACAAAGAAATTATAACTTTGTACAAAGAAAATTTGGGCTCAAAACAAGTTTTTAGGTTCCTAAAGCTAGCAGAGCAATTTTAGCAGAACATAAAACTAACATATGGAAAATTAGGTGCTGATTAAGGCCCAGTTTTTCGGTGCAAGTTTAAACCACAGACAAAGTTGACTAGAGTCTATCTCATACAAATTGGCCGTTTAAACTAAGTTTAAACTCGCGCTGAAGTTTAAACTTGCACTGAAAAACCGGGCTAAAGTGCTTGAAAGGTGCCCTAATCCCAAAAAAGGTGCTCTTGAACCTTCAGCCTTAAGGTAGCAGTGCATCGTTTTTTCGAAAAAGTTGAGGAGCACCCTAATTGGGATTATGCCACTTAATGAGCACCTTTTGAGAACCTAATTTCTGCAATCTCACATACTGCTCTGCTAGCTTAAGGCTAATATGCTCGACGAACACCATTTTTTTGGGGCATTAGAGCACCTAATGAGCCCATAATTTTCCATATGTTAGTTTTATGTTCTCTGCGTCTTTCTATTCCTGTGCCGGAAATAAATGGCGAATAAAAATAATTTTTTAATTTGTCATAACTGTACCATTTTGACTGTAAGTAACTGTACTCACTGTAGGGCCTTTTGTGGCTAATTTGTGTGCTCCACTGCAGGATACTTGCTACTTAAGTATCGAGTACCTACGTTTTTGTAAACGATATAATTTTTCCCTCACTCTCTTCTAGGCAAATCACAAGAAGACGTTTGCTACGTTGTAGCTAAATACGATTATGCGGCACAAGGAGCTCAAGAGTTAGATTTGCGAAAAAATGAACGTTATCTACTATTAGACGACTCAAAACATTGGTGGCGTGTGCAAAATAATCGCAGTCAGTCGGGTTATGTACCTAGTAATTATGTGAAGAAGGAGAAACCGTCGTTATTCGATAGGTGAGTTGTCTGTTGTCGCCTGACTTAAGTAGCAATATAAGGAAATGCATTTAAGCGGAAATAACACTAAGGATTACATACGTAGATACTTATGTGTATTAGCTTTCCTTGCTTTTTTATGCTTTTTATGAATGCTTGAGTTTTTTTATTTTTATTTATTTAAACTTATTTGTTTTAAGTATTTTTGTTTACATGTTTTTGCTTTAAAATTCGTAGTTCGCTGGAAACCCCTTACACACACACACACACACAAACACGCCAAAACTTAATATTTAACAAAGCTTTCGTTTACGGCGATCTTAAGGATTTTTGAACCCCACTTTCATTAGCGGAGGAAAATGGACTTAAATGAAGTCAATACTAAAATTTGTGATTTATTAACTAATCGAACATGTCAATTAATCTATACTTGATCAATTTATCAGAAAATAATCATTTTCGATTAATCAAAAACGATTTTTTGATTAATTATATTTGAATTATTTGATTCTAATTTTTACATAATTAATTAAGCAGAGAATAATCGTTATCAAATAAGTGATTTATTTCCCAACTAATTACATTTTGATTAATTATAATAGTGTAATTTTATTATAACTATTACATTATTTAAAAAAAAAATAATAATCAAAAACTGATTATTGGTAAATTTAAAATGCCCAGCCTACAATTTCTCGTTTTTTTCAGTTTAGAAA
Source organism: Campiglossa producta (assembly GCA_964058755.1). Taxonomy (NCBI): domain Eukaryota; kingdom Metazoa; phylum Arthropoda; class Insecta; order Diptera; family Tephritidae; genus Campiglossa; species Campiglossa producta. Next base: position 47,454,502 of record CAXKVI010000003.1, on the reverse strand, counting down.
ACTCGTTATATATTCATACCAAAAGAGTAACCAAGTGACTCAGATTTCAATAAATTTGTTGTGACTAAATAGTCATTATTCGGGATCCGATTAATCGAAAGCTTTAATTAATCAGAAAAATTATTAATTAAAAGCTTGTTTAATCGACTAATCGAACATACCTAGTCATTACCACTTCCATTACACACATGAATACTTCGATTTAGTCATTACTAGCATGTATGACTTACCATTAATTGATCGAACATGCCAATTTATCTAACCTATCATAGAATAATCATCGATTCATCAAAATGATTTATTTCCCGATCAACTAATAAGAATAGAACTATCCCTGATGATGGAACAAGCATACCACCACCCCACTATGACAAAGTGAAAGTTTTAAAATCACTATCCAAAAATGATAAAGCGCCTGGCAAGGTTTTACGGCTATGCCACATGACGTTGAGTAAAAGCAACAGCTTCGTTACCAACAGAGGCTTTAGAAAAGTCTGCCTAGCGATTTATTTTTAACCTAATGTTAAAGGAACTACTTTTCACACTTTACTTAACAATTGCTCCTTTGGACTTGGTAGGCAATTATGTAGTAACGTCTTCCCTCGATGATGATGAATAACCCTGTAGAAAAGTTTCCCAGCGCTTCCCTTAAGAACCCATTACAGAACAGTTTATTCGCAAGAGCAAGCCACGTTATCGTAGCGATTCACAGATAGCACTTCCTGTGCTCCTTCTCAGGTAAGGGAGGTGGTAAAGTGTCAACCTTTCGGCGGAAGCGAAAAGGCAAGGCTTTGTAATTTGCCTCACTTACGTGCTATATCAGGAAAACCAAACTTTTCAGGAGAGCGAAAAAACTATATAAGTTTTTGTATTTGTTCGCTATGAAAGTAATACTCTTATAGTTTCATACTGCAGTTAAAGACTATTTTATAGTATGCAATAAGCTTTGTGCTTAGCTCCATTTAGAAGAAAAGATGACATAGCACGAATTGCAATAAATTTTGTTGACATGACACATATTGCTGTTTTGGAATCTTTTCAGGGTATGGAAAATTCTTATTTGCTCACCATTTTTGTTATTCCTTTCTGGTTTGATAAATGATACGTCGGCGATACTGCAATACGTTCTATGTCACCAAAACCAAACTTAATAAAATCTTGTTTTTTTTTATTTTACAACGCACGTTAAATTCTTTTAGTGTCACACTGAAAGCAAGGCCTAGACTATAGTAAGTGAATGGACTTTTCCCCTGCTTCGAGTCAGGACATACCAAAATTGTCAAGAGAAATATCTGGGGATTTGAGGATTTGTTGAATAAAACACTTTGTTAAACATAACATATTTCTTCTATATTTCAAACTTTAACTCATAAGGCACAACTTTTACAAAGGAAAAAAAAGTAAAAATATGTACTATTTTAGCGTAGGCACTATCGAACGTGAGTACATGTTTCAATACGGACAGAAAACTGCTAAAGAATGCAATAATTTTATGAATTTTGATACTTAGAGAAAATTGACAAAGATTTACACAGCGATGGATACCATGACGCGTTTCGGAGTTTCCAGGCTCCACATCAGATGGCTTTTCGGACACAGAACTACTGTGTCTGCACCGATGCGGTTAAATCAATTGCTTATAACAAATCAGCTACGATGCCCTGTAGTATTTCTAAGTCAACTTTCTTATAAGCGTGCCAATTTCATACCTTTAGACATAAGGCCGCGACATATTTTCCATATGATACACGGAATATGAGTATATCATTAGGCGTGCATATTTATGCAGAAGAACACTGAGGTTTTCTATTTGCATTCCTTCATACCACTTTTTTGTGTATTGTTGGTTTTCTCTACCTATGGTGTGTACTTATGTATCAATTATGAATGTTTCTTATTGGAGCTTAGCTCGAAAATTGTTTATACCTGCTGTACTTTTTTACTGGTACTAGGGTATTCTAATTTTTGATGTTACGAAATTTTATGAATTTTGATGCTTAGAGAAAATTTACAAAGATTTACACAGCGATGGATACCATGACGCGTTTCGGAGTTTCCAGGCTCCACATCAGATGGCTTTTCGGACACAGAACTACTGTGTCTGCACCGAAGGGGTTCAAGCAATTGCTTATAACAAATCAGCTATGATGCCCTGTAGTATTTCTAATAATTGTTATTTTATGTTTTCGAGGCTATTTTTTCATAGTTATAATTAGAAGTTTAATTTTTACAAAAATTTGCACTTTATTGTGTTGTTACCTGAATTATCTAACGATTCGTAAGATTTTACAATTATATTTCTTTATTTTCACATAAACTTTTTCAATAGAACCCCGTGATAACAATTAAACTTTGACTTTGCACGTATTGCTTTACCCAGTATGGGTACTGCATAGAACAATTACATATTGCTTTTCATAATTTTTCTGTCTTCTGATTGGCAAATCAGTAAAACTGGTTTGTAGGAGTGTGTAGGGACAGGTAAAATGTCATAATAAGGAATAAAACAAAAATTGCTTTTTTGATATGGCACGTATTGCAGTATCACCGACGATATAAAGAATAAGTATTTGGGTGACCGAGCTTGCTTTGTGTTTTCGATTTTGCCCAATAGTCTTACCTTCCTACATTTTTTTTTCAATATTCTTACTTACCAACATAAATTTTTCATAATAGATTTCCGAAAAATGTCTAATAAGCTGCAACTTTATAAACCGCCACAAGAGGCAAATTCCAAGTAGATAAGTAATCCTAGAATGAAGTATAGTATCAACAAACAAATTTCATCCAAATCCGCCAGTATACGAAGAAATAAATAAAAGGCAGTAAGGTGGCAACCCTAGTTGCCATCGACATCACTCCCCTAAACCTTCGGGGAGTATTTTTGTCTTAACAACAACACCAACAACAACAACAACAACAAAAGTTGTCAACTAAATTTTAAGACATCATGGTTGATATGCAGCTGAAAGTACCTTTGATTTGATATCCATATTGGCATAACTTGCTCAATATTTAAGAATAAATTAGATAGGTGGCAACCCTGTAAACCGCACCAAGTGGCAACACCTCAGTGGACAGTTTTAGAATCAATCATACTATCCCTATGCCAAATTTCATCGAAATCGGTCAAGGGGTCAAAGTGACCCTAAAATGATCAAAAAATGATCCCGAAATTATCCCAAAATGATCTAAATCTGAATCCAAAATTATCACGAAACTACCCCTAAATGATCTCGAAATGATCCTTAAATAATCCAAATATGATCCCAAAATAACCCCAGAATATACTAATACAATCGGTAAAATTGTAACCCTGGGCGGCAACCCTACTTGAAAATATTTTAGTTGGTATCTGGCCGAAAATAACTTTTCTTAAACTAGAATGTTCCACAGATCATACCAAATCGCTGCGAAACTTTGGTTTTTTTGCCGCTCTGTGGCTTGAGCAATATGTTGAGGTAGGTAGAAGTGAGTAATTATAATGTTTTTTTTTTGGGTTATTTGGATATTTGTTGCTTTTGTTCGTAACTTCGTAGTTATTTTTTAGGTTCTGTTTGTCCTAAGTAGCCGTCGGATATACCAAGAATCAATGTTCGACTTATCTGAAATTGTATTGTCGCTACGCAAAGACGTTTTTGAAATAATTGAAGACTATTGTCGTCCAAACTAAAATTTTCTTAAAAAACGACCTTTTGTCGTCCTTTCCATCTTTTCCCCCCTTTCTCAATACAATTTGCGTTTTGAAACAAATTCTGAGAGAGGGAGTTTTTGAAAAATATTTTGAAATAGTATGATCTTTCACTCACTCTCGTAAAGCTAAAAACTTTGTAAAGGATGTGAAAAGCGAATTACTTAGGAGGAGGTGGTCATATAAAAAAGGTGCTATTACTAGAGCATCCTCGATTCTAATTCGAAAAAGTACTGCCAAACAACTACCAGTACGCAAAACCTTTAGAGGGAGTTGGTGTGTTGCTAATCAAAGAAACAAATTAAAAACTGGTCCCATCTAAATTCCCTACATATTACCTACTACACAACTTAAGTAAATATATGCATAATTAAATATTTTTGTGAATACAAATTTCCAATAACAATTAATAAATTAAAGCTTTTCTTGCAGCATTAAGAAAAAAGTGAAAAAAGGCTCGGGCTCAAAAACATTACCAAATTGTTCCCCGTCAAGACAAATTGAAAGTCCAACTATGTCACGACGTTTGCCTCCAGATCCAGCTGAAGCTATTGGTACTGCGATTGTTAAATACAACTATCAAGCTCAACAGCCGGATGAATTGTCACTAAGCAAAGGCACACGTATACTCATACTTGAAAAATCGAATGATGGTTGGTGGCGCGGACAGAGTGGTAATGCTGTCGGCTGGTTTCCAAGTAACTACACAACCGAGGATTGTGATAATGATGGAGAAATTCATACATATGCCATGGCTGAAAATGTGCTCGATATTGTGGTGAGTATAATGGCTTTTTTCAGCTCATGGTAGGGATTAATCAAATGCGACTAATCAATTGATCGAAATTGCTGATTAATCTAAACTTGGTTAATCTATTTATCAGAGCATAATCAGATTTATCCTCAGGATCCTAGGATCAGATTATAATAGAGATGTACGACTTATGAATTAATCTAACATGCTGATTAATCAAACTGTGTGTAATCTAATAACCAAACAATAATAAGATTGATTAATTAAAAATATTAATATTCTCAATTGTCACCGTGAGATTAATCATAATCCGATTAATTTGATTATTCTGAATATCGATTAAACATAATTCCACATAAATCTTCAACTTAAAATCAATTGAGTTTTTATTTTCTTTTAATCATAGGTTGCGCTTTATAGTTTCTCATCGAATAATGATCAAGAACTTTCATTCGAAAAAGGTGATCGACTCGAAATCGTCGATCGTCCAGCTTCCGATCCGGATTGGTATAAAGCAAGAAATAATCAAGGTCAAGTCGGTTTAGTTCCACGCAACTATCTACAAGAATTAAATGATTACTTGGCCACACCATTCCGCAACAATAGTGCTGGCAATGGTAATGGTGGCGGCGGTGGCGGTAGCAGCGGCGGTGATTCAATAGATCGTCGCAATGATGGTATGTCAGCGCAGTCATCACCTCCAATGCCGCCTATGGAACGACCAAATTTAGCTGGTAAATCATGGTATTATGGGGCCATAACGCGTAGTCAATGTGACACTGTGCTTAACCAACATGGACATGATGGTGATTTTCTTATACGAGATAGTGAGACTAATGTAAGTCGAGTGTTTTGAGAGGTTTGAAACTTGAAATCATTTTGTTTTTACCGGCAATAATTTTGCTGCTTATTTGATTGCAATTATTGATTGATTGCTGTTATACAATAAAACTGTGATTGCAACCACAAAAAATATAATTATTTCTTTGGCAGAAATGGAACTCGGGTCATTTATTGTGTTCCAGTCAGACCTGTTAAATAATGATTACAAATCTGAATGATTATTATTATTATGTTAAATGTACTATTTAATATTTGATTAATTTAAAAAAGTTATATAAGTTAACATAGCAGCTAGTATCCCATATGCTGCTACTCTTGAAATATATGTTGGGTTAATTTATCTAACATAGCAGCCAGTATCCCATATCCTGCTACTCTTGAAATATATGCTGGGTTAATTTATCTAACATAGCAGCCAGTATCCCATATCCTGCTACTCTTGAAATATATGCTGGGTTAATTTATTTAACGAGAGCGCTAATGATCACTTGATAACAGAATTTGTTTGTGCGGGCGGCTTAAAACAATGGGACTTTGCAAAGGAATGCGGAATTACGGTACAGCAATAGCATGATGGGTAATAATAGGCTAGAGTTAGAAGCATTTAGTTTTAAGAAATGATTTGTACAGTTGCAGTTGAAGAAGAGAGTCATATCCCTGCGAATAAAATACTACTACAACACAAAACGTAATTGGCGCCCAACTTCAAGGCTTAGAAGAACTAAGGACTCAATAATCTCTAAGGATCTGGCTGACTTGTATCAACATAAAAAATCCGACTATAAAGAGACCAAGAAGCCTAAAATTCTAAGGACCACACCTTGATTTATTAAAAAACTTGGATCTGGCTGACGTGTATCAACATAGAAAACCCTACCAATAAAAAACACGAGGAAGCTTGAAATTCTAAGGAGATGACTGTACTACATTTATATTTTTGCATATTAAAAAACTGTAATTGCTCTCTCAAACTATTTTCAAGTGGTTTTCAGTAAATTCTACTATAAAAATATTAAATAAGAAGCAACATTCTAACAAGTGATTTTAACTAATTAACAAATCTAATTACCAATCGAAATTCTGAATAACTTATAAGAGTGTATTGAATCCTGACATTCTGTTCTTTTAGTGAAGTAAATTTTCAATTTTTTTTTAAACAAGCATAGCTTGTATTTTCCGATTCGAATTTTCGGTGCTAGTTAATACTATAAAATTAAACTTAATTCTGAAGTGTCGCCTTTGTGAATTATATCCGTCAAGGCAAATATATTCGAAATATACTTACGAATCTGCATTCAAATTATTTTTTCCATTTCGAAGACAATAATTGACATGTTATTTTGATTGCATATTTAAAACGCTAGTGTATTGGTCTATAATTGATCTGTTCGCGGAGATTTCTAAGAAGCCTTTCACGTAGTAGATTTCTTTACAAATTTTGGACTGCAAGAAAACCTTTTTCTCGACAAAATGTTTTTAAACAAAGACCAAGTGATTGAAATCGTCAATGAAAGTAATGAGCGCGTTAAACAGGAGTTAGTTGCACAGTTAGGTTGTTTAGCTGAAGCAATTGGTCGCCTCCAACCTCCAAGTGTTGAGTCGTACCAACCCGTTTCAATTAACCCTTTAGCTGCAGAACATAATGCAAGCCTAGACTTGATAAAATCGCTACTCGAGTTCAAGGGTGATTCGCCATGAATTACTATTCAGAGGGATCAGAGAAGTACTATGTAACCATGGGTATATTAAGAAATAGAAATGTTAGTTCGGCCAACTCTATTCTTGCCTCGTTCAATACCGTTCTAAATTTTAAAGCTATTCTAGCCAGGTTGGATCAGGAGTATTCAGATAAGAGGCCATTGTATGTTCTGGAAAATGAACTTAGTATCCTCAGACAGGGAAATTCAGGTATTGATGACTTCTACAGCAAAGTGGAAAAACACCTCTTATAATAAATAGACCTAAAGACCTACCTAATGCCCTTGCCATTGCTCAGGAGCTACAAACCAACCATAGGCGAATGCAGTTCGCGGAAACCTATGCGGTAGGTAACACGTTTCGACCAAATAGGCCAGCATTAATGCCCCAGCGCCAAGTCATGGATCATAATAACCCATTGTTCCCACGCAACAATCACAGTACCGTAACCAGGCCAGCTGCCATGGAGGTCGACAATGGTACAAGTTTCTATAAGCAGAGGACTAACAATCAAAATACCACAAGCTTACCACAACATAGCTCAGCACAACATCAAATGCCCAAATATATTGGTAAGCCACAGCTCGCCAATCCCGATTTTCCAGTAGCGTTCAAACGTTCCCACGACCAATTACATTCGGGTCGCTCACCATTCCAAAAAATTCAAAAAGTAAATTTCATGCCAGAAGAAACAAGCGTTTTTTTGAACGACGATAAATATAAAGACTGCACCGATAGCTTTTATTACGAAACTGATTTTTTTAAATGAGTATGGAAATAACTATATTTCCAATAATGATCAAAATGTGAGTGATGAAAATACCGGTGAGGAGATTAATCATTTAAACTGATATCGCTCCTGCCGTTTATTACAAAAAAAGACAAAAACGGTAAGGAGCTAAGAATCAAGGACCTCCCTTCTATTCAAGGCATCAAACCCTTGGATAAACCTTTTAAATTGTCGTCAATAAACGGACAAAATATAATTAACCGAAAATGCCTAATTAACATTTTAGATAATACCTCCACGTTTTTCTTGCTTTCGAATCTAAAAACGTTCGATGGTATCATAGGGTATGATTTCCTAAAAAAACATTGATGCGAAAATTGATACTGGTAAGGGGTATTTATTTTATCGAAAGGGTAAAGTTAAATTCAATACTTATCGTGTAATCAGGTTAATTAAATTGCAATAGAAGAAGAGTCTGTGCCCCCATTAGTTCAAAGGAGATTTCGTAAAATTATAGAAAATAACAATGACGCTTTCGCCGATCCTAATAGGGCTTTGCCATATAATACCACTGACTGTAAAAGCTAAAATTCGAACAGAAACTAATGACCCGATCTATAGTAAAAGTTATCCGTACCCGATTTCTGTGGCTCCATTCATCAATAACGAAGTAAAAAATTTACTCAGAGATGGTATAATTAGGGAATCGTGTTCGCCTTACAATTCTCCGGTTCACGTAGTTAGCAAAAAAGGTTTTGATGAAGATGGTAAACCTAAATTAAGGATGGTGATAGACTTCAGGAAATTGAACGAGAAAACAATCGCAGATCGATACCCCATACCGGATACAACCGTAATATTGGCCAACTTAGGTAGATCCAAATTTTTTACAACATTAGACCTTAAGTCAGGGTTCCATCAAATTTTATTAAGTGAGGCAGACAGACAGAAAACGGCTTTCAATATAAATAATGGAAAATACGAATTTTGTAGGTTGCCTTTTGGTCTAAAAAACGCACCAAGTATTTTCCAGAGGGCCATCGATGATATTTTACGCCAGGAAATAGGAAAATACTGCCATGTTTATGTCGATGACATAATTATATATTCTCCAGACGAAGAGTCACACCTTCATCACATCGATTGTATCCTCCAGAAACTCGAAAAAGCCGGAATGAGAGTGTCTGTCGAAAAATCAAGATTCTTCAAAACTGAGGTGGAATTTTTGGGATTCCTTGTATCTGAGAAAGGCATTAAAACTTGTCCAGATAAGATCAACGACATCATAAACTACGAACAACCAAGAACTCTTCGAGCACTACGTTCATTTCTTGGTTTATCTGGGTATTACCGCCGTTTTGTGAAAGATTATGCTCACATTGTAAAACCGTTGACAGTTTATCTTCGCGGTGAAAATGGACAAGTGGGTGCCAAAAGTTCCAAAAACGTTAGAATAGATTTTGACCCAGACGCCCTATGCGCATTCGAAAAATTAAAAAAAATATTAGCCTCCGAAGACGTGCTCCAATATCCTGATTCCCAAAAACCCTTTGAGCTTACAACGGATGCTTCCCCTACCGCCTTAGGCGCAGTTTTATCGGAAAATGGGAACAGAATTATGCCACCAATGAACGGGAGCTCTTAGCAATTGTATGGGCATTGAAGAAACTTCGTCACTACTTGTACGGAATTAAGGACGTCCATATTTTCACTGACCACCAACCGCTGATATTTGCTATGTCTGAGAAGAATCCCAATTCCAAGATGAAGAGGTGGAGATCATTTGTAGAGGAATTTTCTCCTACTTTTCTTTTCAAACCCGGAAAAGACAATAAGGTAGCTGACGCACTTTCGCGACAGTTTGCCTACACTTTGAATGATAACGCCTCTAACGAAACCGTCCACAGCGAAGAATCTTCTACCAATACAATTAAAACGGTTAACTGTCCAGTCAATCAATTTAAAACTCAGCTTGTGCTCTCAAAGTCTACCTCATTTAGTAAATGCACCAAAATACTATTCCAAAAATATTTTCGCTACACAATTACATTTACCACTATTGAAGATCTTTTACAATGTTTAAAAGGCGTCATAAATACAAACACCACAAATGCAATCCATTGCGATCTTCCAACCCTAGCAGAAATACAAAATACATTAGTATCGGCCTTTCCTGGTACTAAATTTCTCCATACCGAAATCATGGTCATAGATTTACCTAATAAAAATGATCAGTTGGAAGTGATAGCCACAGAGCATAATCGAGCTCATCGTAGCTTACACGAAAATTTTCGCCAAATTTACAGTAACTATTTTTTTCCAAACATAAAAATTTTTTTTAAAACAATGATTGCTAACTGCAAGATATGCTTGGAAAGTAAATACCAACGTCCACCACCTGATCCGGGAATTGGTAAATCTTCTATTCCAAACCTTCCAGGAGAAGTTCTCCATTTAGACATTTTTATAACTGGTAAGCAACTTTTCTTGACGTGCGTAGACAAATTTTCTAAATTTGCTATCGTAAAGCCAATTGCTTCAAGGACAACAGTAGATGTTAAGAATGCTTTATTAGAAATTTTTTTAGTATTTAGTAACACAAAGACCATCGTTTCTGATAACGAGAAGGCCTTTCAATCAAATACCATAAAATCATTGCTTAGGGATAATTTCGGAATAGATCAATTTTTTGTGCCCACCCTTCATAGTGAAAGTAATGGTCAGGTGGAAAGGTTTCATTCCACATTATTGGAAATATCACGATGCATAAGAGAGCAACAGAAACTGGATGATGTAATTGAATTGGTACTTTTAGCGGCATATAAATATAATTATAGCATACACTCGGTAACCAAAGCGAGGCCAACCGATGTCTTTCACAATCTCTCTGAAGAAAAACTAGCTGAGATAAGAAAACGGCTACTTAAAACTCATGAGAAAACTTGGATAGGAATAATAAAGATAAAACATTGAAAGCTTATAATCCTGGAGAAAAGGTTTTTTTGAGACGAAATAAAAGGCTTGGGAATAAATTCAATAAGGTCTTCGTGGAAAAAGTAATCGAAAAAGACATTGGCACCACGGTTTTGATTAATGGAAAGAAAATTCACAAAAGCAATCTCCGTTAAGCGCAATATCTATATTTTTTATCATATGTAAGCACCATAAAGTAAAGAAAAAAACCACTTCTCAATGATTTGAAACATCACATTATTTTTCATAAAACATGTAACATAATAGCATAACTCTATTGAAAATTTAACACATAATTTCCATTCTAAATATTCTAAGTCTAAAACATTGATATCGATGAAATTTAAGCCTTTAATGCTCTGAAAGAAAATGGTATCAGCACACCTAACGAACCGAGGACGTTTCGCACTTAAGATGGGGAGTAGTTAACATAGCAGCTAGTATCCCATATGCTGCTACTCTTGAAATATATGCTGGGTTAATTTATTTAACGAGAGCGCTAATGATCACTAAATCAAATGTTTTTGATAACAGAGTATCAAAACCGGTTTATTGTTTGTTTGTGCGGGCGGCTTAAAACAATGGGACTTTGCAAAGGAATGCGGAATTACGGTACAGCAATAGCATGATGGGTAATAATAGGCTAGAGTTAGAAGCATTTAGTTTTAAGAAATGATTTGTACAGTTGCAGTTGAAGAAGCGAGTCATATCGCTGCGAACAAAATACTACTACAACACAAAACGTAATTTATACAAGTTCTGAATTTTTGTACAATTGCACCTTTGATATTATCAATTGACTAATGTTAATTAATTTCGATTATTTTTTTAATTATGTATTAATTTTAATTTTATGATAAAGATGATTAATGCAATTAAATTATTATTTGTGACTAATTTTAATTATACATATTATTTTTTCGATAAATTTATTTTTTAAAACCCGCTGGATTTTCAAGTAATTGAAAAAAATAAAATATTCAATGATGATTTAATTGTTTAATTAATGTTAGTTGTTTCATTCATTTTATTATTGATTCATTTTATTTTTGATTATTTTAATTGTTTGATTAATTTTAACTTTGGTTTAATTTTAATCGTTTGATAAATTGTAGTCGTTTGATTTATATTTATTGTTTGATTAATTTAATTTTTCTGATTTATTTCAATTCACTGATTAGCTTTAATTGTTTGATTGATTTAATCAAACATAAATTTTTAGTCGTTTTATAATTTTATTTGTGCGATAAATTTAATTTTTTGGACTAATTTTTATTGTTTGATGTATTTTAATATTTATTAATACTAGTTTATTTTGATTATATTATTAATTGTTACTGTCTGAATAATACCAATCGCTTGAAAAGTTACAATGGTTTAATTTATTATAATTGTTTCAATCGTTTGATTAATTTTAACCGTTTGATTAATTTTGGGCTGTAGGTGAAATAAAGTTTTTTTTTGCACTATAACCCATTAGATCAGAACAGCTTAAAACACGCTTAATAATTTTGGATTGTTTGATTAATTTGAACTGTTTGACTAATTTAAATTGTTTGATTTGTTTTTATTTTTTGTTTAATTTTAATTGTTAGACTAATTTTTATTGTCTGATTAATTTTAGTGGTTTACAAAATTTTAGTGGTTTGATTAGTTTTAATTGTTTGATTAATTATCAAGGTATGAAACCGATTAAAATAAAGTTCCGGTTTCGGTTACGGTTTTTTAACGTGTTTCGGTTTCGGTTCCGGTTTCGTTCTTCAACATTTATTTCGGTTTCGGTTACGGTTTCGTTCCGGTTTCGGTTTCCATACAAAAACGCCAACACAAAAAAATTGTGCTACTACAAAACTCAAATACATATGTACTTGAATGCAAAATAAGTCTGAATTTTTATAACTTTACTCCGGTGGTCATGATGAATTTTCTGCAATATATAGTAATAAATATTACTTCCGCTATTTATGGAAAAAAACTTTCTTCAAAAAAAGTTTAAAAAATTAACTCTACTTTTTCTTTTAGCAATATGTTAAAATGGAACGTTAATATGAGTGATGCTTTCTGAGACGGCCACTAAATATTTTTTTTTTTTCGGATGTCATACCTACATTTTTTTCGATGGCTTCATTCGCTTATAACTAGTTCAATTATTTCAGAATTTTGATATTGAGGTCAAAAAGTGTCTTGCTTAACCATCTTCCATGAAAATTATTCAGGGTAGCCTCTTTTAAAATAAAATATGTGTCCAAATTCAAAACCGTTTGGAACCGGTTCCGGCTTTTGAAACGGTTTCGGTTTCGTTCTTTTTCAGAAAAAAATAACGGTTACGGTTTCGGTTTCGGTTTTGAAAAATGAATCGGTTTTAATCGGTTACGGTTACGGTTTCGGTTTCGGTTTCAGTCCTTGTTAATTATAAATCGATTTTTTTTATGACCATTAATCTTGGCTATTTTTTGAAATTAATTAAAGTACCTATATGACTTGTACAAATTACATATATAAATAAAATAAAAATTATATTAATCATGCATTTTATTAATGGAAAGTTAACAGTTCTGCTTGCTATATCTCGCTTTGCAAACCCATGAAGAGTTTTTTTACTTTACTGTCATTCGTTTACCTTACTCACTGAAATAAATTTTGCGAAAAAACTCAAATGATTGCTGTTTTCAGTTGATTGCAATCGCATTTTTTTACAATCCATGATTATATTCAATATGGGTGAAACGTAAATGCAATCAACTGCTTCCAAATGATTGTAGATTACAATTTTCGTAAAACAAGGATTTTAGACAAAACATGATTGCAATCAACTTATTTTAAATCAAATCACTTTAAATACGCCTTTATTTGCAAGCAAAGCAAACTGTAAGCGTGTTTTTTGTGATTGCAATTAATTAAAAAAAAAAAATAATAATAATAAAACTTGAGCTACTTTAAGCTCTAATCTAATCTTCTCTTTCTTCGCTTCCAGATGGGTGATTATTCGGTTTCCCTCAAAGCGCCTGGCCGTAATAAACACTTCCGCGTTCATGTTGAAACCGGTATGTACTGTATTGGTCAACGTAAATTCCATACACTTGATCAATTAGTTGATCATTACCAAAGAGCACCGATCTATACGAATAAGCAAGGTGAAAAATTATATTTGGTACGACCGTTGCCAAAGGCCAATGGTACGTAAACAAACTACACTTGTGCGGCAGCAGAGAGCCTAACAAAGTCCACGCTGTGACTTCAACTCACTTCATCCATAAGAAATTAAAAAAAAAAACAAAAAAAAAAAAAAACAAGACAAAATCAGTTAGAGAAGCAAACAAGAAACGGAAGCAAGTAGATGCAAGCATACAACTAAAAACAAAAAAAAATATATTACTACATATATGGCATAAACGATAATTGACAACAACACATTTGCTGCTGTTGCCAAAAAAATCCTGCTGCTACCGGACCAAAGAGCGGCGCATAACAAAAACAAATTTAGATATTATTGTATAATTTTACTGATATACATAAAAAACATAAGTACATTATACATACATATTGTAATGCAAAAAAATACGATATTAAAAAATACTAATACTAATTAATGTATAAAATAGCAGAAGACTCTATAAAACATCCGTTTGGCGTAAAAATGTAAAACAAATACATACATACATACATGATAAACAATTAGTAACTCAAAAATGTATGAATATCGTCAAATTATCACAACTTAGTGCGAAATACAATGCTAATTCAAATTATTAAACAAAAAGAAAAAAACAGCGATTAACTTAAGAGCGACTACCCAAAAGCGATATATATTAGATTTATATATGTATTTGAGAGCGTATGGGAGAAAAAACTTATAAATCAATTAATGGATAAACAAATTAAACAAATATATCTACATATGTATGTATTTGAAGCGCGTTTAAAAATTTAAATGTGTCACACGCTTAGTACTGTACTATATAAACATACAATTAATTAGTTGTATTATCTTTAACATTAACATTATTATTAATATTATCATTATTAATATCATCATTAATATTATTATAAGTATAGCTTTAATTTTATATTATTTGTTCTTCTTCAATATGCTTTGAAGTAGGCAAGTACGGATAAAAGCGGGTTATATTTCGATTTAAGTTGCTAACAATTTTCGAGTTGCCAGCATTTTATATTTGTATATGTAAAAAAAAGAGAGTAGTAAATGATGCTCTACACATTTTCCAAGTGTACTTTAGAAAGCATCCATAAATTGTTCTTCCGAAATCGTAAAATGTATCTTCGAACCGGTAAAAAAATTTAGAATTTTCAATTGATGTTCTGAAAGGTCAATTGAATGGCTGGGAGTGAGAAGGAGAAGTATTTTTCATGTTAGTAAAAGGGAAACGAATAAAATGCTTAATAAAAACGTTAAAATAATTGTTTAGTAGAAGGTAGACATATCGTATATTTTAGTAATTCACCACTCTCTGTATGGTTCCTGTAGACCCACTTGAAATCCTGGGAACTATTAACGCACCTCTGTATTGGGGACCATTTGGGAAGCAGAAATTCACCATTCTACATGTTTCCTGTGGACCCACTTGGAGACTTTGGTAATAGGAATTCAAAATTCTCTGTATGCTACCTGAGAACGCAGTTGAAAACTTTGAAATCAGAACCTTAGCAAACTCTTTATGGCTTCTGTGGACCCACTTAGGTACTTTCGAACCAGGAATTTACCACTCTCTGTATGGTTTCCGTAGGCCCAATGGGATACTTTGGAACCAAGAATGTGGAATCAGCTTCCTGGGACCAACTTGATACCTCTGACATCCAAAATTTTTTCCAAAACGTGTCTACTGTTAGGTTTGTTTCCTTTTGCAAACTTTTTAGTTTAAAAAAGAAAATGTTCCCATCGGAACTGGTTGATTTCAACTACTTGTTTGACGACATGACACTAAAAGACCCTGCTATCAATTTTACGATATCTGCAGTATATGTCTTACTTTCTGAAGTACCTCCGGAAAAGGTGTAGTTTGGTGCTACAAGCAATGTTCCACCAGCGAATGTAATAAATTCTCATTCTTTATTACACACATATCTATATGTATGTATTTACGTATTCTTAGACATTCGTAGTAGCTGTAAGAAAAGCGTTTAGTTTTCCATTTCATATAGGTAGCATTCTTTTAAGTAGACAAAAGCTTTGAAGACGTGTTTGAATAAGTTGCTTACACATAATAATAAATTAAATTACACATTTTATTTGATAAACGTACTTGAAAAACAATAATTTATGCAACTTTGCTTCATAGTAAAAGTGCATAACATATTGCATTTAGTTATATGAAAGGAAAGCATAGAAAAAGTCAGGATTTTTTGTACTTTTCTAATGGTATAATACAAATTTCCACCATAGTTAATATTAATTGTATAATACTGAATTTTAACTTAATTTGAAAGCAGCTAAATTCTACACTTTTTTGTAATTTTATAGTAAGGGTTTGTATGTAAAAATAATTGGTAATGAAGAGTTTGTATGCTTTCTGTACTTCCCAGCAAAAACACACTCTCTAAGCTTAGAGAATTTTTGACTAGCACTTTTCAGAAACATGTATGTCCCTGTTTGGAGATTACTTTGGGCTGCTAAAGGCTTAACTATGCTTATCGCGTCCGTTTAATTAATCTAATTTTTCGTTCACCATGTTAAAAGTGATCTGCTCATACATAAGTTAGATTCAGGGTATTATGTGTTGAGGGATACGATATTAACCAAAAGTAAAGATTTGGTACTCATTCAGTAATCAATTCTATTTCGCTACCACGACTTTGCACTAGTCAGCTACATTGCCTTTGATAAGAGCAACAGTGGCCACCAAGCAATGTCTCCTTAGTATGCTGGATCTAAACAGTGTCCTGAAATAGCGTTCTGGGAAAAAATCTGTTCTACCCATTCTTCTCTGTACAGTAAGAATTGCGAGTACCCAATAAAGGTTGTGGAATTTGTAAGACCTCGGTGGGTTTTCCTTCTCTAGATCAGCTGAGCCTAATGCAATTTATTGACAGAATTTTCCTATTAAAAATAACTTCCTTTATGATTATAATATCGTATCTCGTATCGTATACTCGCTTGAATTAAATATCGTATCTCAATTCTTGTTTTTATATACATATTCAGCTCTCAGAGGAAATATTTATATAACTTATCACAAAATTGCATTGGAAAATGCTTCATTTAAATTTTTTTTAACGACCTCTATCGAAAGATTGGGTCTTTATAAAAAAAAAAAAAAATTGTTTGAAAAATATTTTGAAGTAGGATGATCTTCTCCTCAGCCGACGATATCCTATCGTATGGTATCTGTATGTATATGTACAAATTATATTTTGCGTAGTCGTCTCTCTCACCCAACTGCTCAGCTATGTAGTCAACTATTTTAGATACTAAAAACAGAAGAATAATGAAACTATACAAAACACCGCTTCACTACATTAAACCATTTTAGCCAGTCATTCCATTGAGAGTCGAGTCATTATAGCAATTTCGCTTTTGAATTTTTAGTTCTTTTTAATTTATTTTAGTTGATTTAAAAAAAAAAAAGAATTTTTTTACGAATTGATTTTGATAAGTGTCCGCTTTGACATGGAATGACTCAAATGGTAAATTAAATAAAACAAAAAACTTTCGAAACAGCCCAGCTGTTTCCTTTTTATTATTAAATATACATATTATAACTATTATTATTAATAATATTAAATGTAATAAATTATATTATAAATATAAAAAACAACACACACATACATATACATAATTTAAACTAAATAAAAAAAAATAAATATTCTAAAAGTCTTACTCTGCGAATATGTTTACATAAAAATACATTCTTAGTTTTATTCTTAGAAATTGTAATATTAATTACACTGCACAACAGCCAAATAATCCCAGAAGGTTTCTCATCGCATTTTTAAAGCTTTTGGGTGTGCTGGATCCGAATCTGAAGTCAGCTTTTTCAGCTCACCCTGGGCTTTCTCTCCAGAAATTAATTTCAGATATCGGTAGTAGTATGTAGTACAAAAATTAAAAAAAAAAATTTTCTTACAACACCCCAATTTTTTGCACTAGGGAACAATTGTACCTATGCCGCTAACAAGGCGAAATCATTACAGGTGGCATCTTCCCATCATATGGTTTCTTCTTCTTCCTTGAAAATCAAATTGTAGCCGTCAAATTGCTTATGTTGTTGCTTTGTCTGACATTTTCAGTTACACGGAGTGTGTGCGTGTGTGTAGATCTGAATTCGCTCGAACCCACCTGTATGAATTCGCCTTGGCCGCTAAATATAAAAACCAAAATTAAATTATGGTTCCTTGACGCCAGAAATTTTTTTTAAATTATTCAATTTTTTTGGCAGTCAGTTATATAACACGAACCAAAATGTATTCAACAAAGTGTATAATGTCAAAAAGAAAGAATATTTTTACCCGCTTGAAACAATTTTTTCAGTTTATAAACTTTTAGGAAAAACATTGTAAATTAACTCTTGGTTTAAATTTTCAGTATTTATGTTTTACCTTTAATTCAAAGGAGCAAATACTAAAGGATATTCTGTAGCAAATTTAGAAGTATTTTATTGATAGTAAAAAAAAACTTCGTTGTCAGTGAAGAACGGTTGGAATTCAACTGTTTTGTAGGCTAAGGTAAGAAAACTGTAACGTATACAACTATAATTTTCTGGCCGAAGCTATACTGGTCAGGAAATATCCATTCCATACTAGCATACAACTGAATTTTTCTGGATAAAATCATACCATTTAAAAAATACAAAATTGATTCGTTTCGTTTGCTTCTTTTTACCACGCTTTTTTTAGGTTCACTTGTATGTTTGCTTGTTTGTTTGTTTGTTTGTTTGCTTGCTTGTATGTATGTGACTCTCAATCGGTCGAAGCCCCAGTGGCCCAAAAACCATAAAATGTCCTTAAAATATGAGCATCAAACGAAAGGCGAAGGCCCCAGGCTTCATTTGGACATCGTCATATTTCGATAAATTTATCGATAACTGAGTTATCGGTCAAAATATGATTGCCCAAAACCCTAAAAAATTCCCTACAATATGGGTATCAAACGAAAGGTGAAGGCCCCTGGTTTCACATGGACATCGACATATTTCGATAAATTTATCGATAACTGAGTTATCGGTCAAAATGTTGTTGCCCGAAAACCTTAAAATTTCCCTACAATATGGGTATCAAACGAAAGGGGAAGGCCCCAGGTTTCATTTGGACTTCGATATATTTCGATAACTGAGTAATTGTCAAAATGTGAGGCCAAATACCTTAAAATTTCCTAACAATATGGGTATCAAACGAAAGTGGAAGTCCAGAGGTTTCGTTTGGACTTCTGTATTTTTCGATATATTTATCTATAATTTCATAGGAAATTTGACTAAAAACTAAAAAATAAATATAGTTTAAAAAAACTAAAACTCACGCTTTTAGAGAGTATTGAACTAAAAAGTTGAAAATAATTTTAAAAGCCCTACACAGTAGTATTGTGGAAAAAGCGTGGTCCGCTTTTTTCCATAATCTTCGTTTTTTATTTAAATTATTTTTACCTTTTTGTTGTTGTTGTTGTTGTTGTTGTTGTTGTTGTTAACAACAAAACACTCCCCGAAGGTTTTGGGAAGTGATGCCGAAGTTGACAGTCCTTGGCCGGATATGACCCCGGTACGCTGCGGTACTCCCTTGCGGTACTGCCCGACTGTCGTTGTAGCGATTTGGTATGACCTTCTAGGTCATGGGATCTCTCCATCCATGAGGAAGGAGAAGGTGGGTAATGAGAGGTGAGAGGCATCATATCCGTAGATCAACCATCGAGTAGCACGTCAATTACCTATGTGCATATTAGTCGCCTCTTACGACCGGTATGCCTACCTCGGGCATATTCTAAACCCCTAACCCGCAGGGGTTTTTAGTGCAATATTCTTTAAAAGCGCGTGTTTTCGCTTTTTAAACTATTTTTACTTTTTAGTTAAATGTGTTATGAAGTAATCGATAAATATATCGAAATATACCGCAGTGCAAACGAAACCTCTGGGCCTCCACTTTCGTTTGATACCCATATTGTAGGCGATATCGATAAATATATCGAAATATTCCAAAGTGCAATAGAAACCTGTAGAACTTCCCTTTTGTTTGATACCCAGATTGTAGGCATTATGACCGATAACTTAGTTATCGATAAATATATTATATCATTTGACACCCATATTGAAGGCATATTAGGGGTGCAAGAGTAGGTCGCCTCCCCGTTGGTGCACCCTGGGTAACGCTAAATGACCTACATGGCCTACATGGCTAGTTTCTTGTATTGCCGGTTCTACGAGACCGGTACCAGTACTTGTGTTGATAATGAGAAATTCAAGTTCATATTATTAATTTACGTATTCTTAGTATCAACTTACACTCTCTCATTATCAACTTGTGTTTTCTCAATATCAACTTACATTTCTCATTATCAACTTGGGCATTCTCAATATCAACTTACATTTCTCATTATCAACTTCTGTTTTCTCAAATGAATAAACCTGAAAAGGTGTAGTTCATTTTATGGAAACCATACTAGTCCAGGTTGAACTAGTATGGGACTGGTATTTTACAACTAGTATAATTCTAGTATATCATGACTAGTAGATGACTGGTAAGTTCTGGTCGAAATCTGACAATTGACATTTCGTAGGACATCAACACGTAAAAAATACCAGTCACATATAGGGAAAAAAGACAAAACACTGACTAGTTGGGCCCGGGACACCAACTAGTTGTAAAGTAGTTGCTTTCGCTGCAGTGAATGCTCTACCCTGCAAAAAATCGTGCGACTAATTCTCTTCATACCTTTCGTTTAGAGTCGCCTAATTGATCCGATCCCAACTAGTCTCTTATGGGGATAGGTGGCATTATTCAAATTTTATATTTGTAGCATACTTATAGGTGTTGACAGTAAACTTGACCGACGGTTTCCGTAAGGGAGCAAAAGGGAACTGTCCGAAAATACCTGTTCGCTCTTTGCCACTCATCCCGTATTAATCCTAGAGTAATCGAATTTTTTTCAGGGTAGCTCATATAGTCCGATATGGACAAAGCTTAAATTTGTGAATTTTAATTTATGTAACATACTTTTAGAAGCATAAAGCAGAGTTGTCCGACCCACAGTACCCGAATACTTACTTACTTACTTAAAATGGCCTTTAACCGCCTAGGCGATTTTGGCCGTCCTACATGTTACGCCAGTCGGTTCTTTCTTGAGCAAGGATACAATTCTGTGGCAATAAGAGCAAACGACCAAACTTATTTTTTAAGTTTTTCTGTTGAGCGTTTCGAAGATCAAATTTGTAGTGTAAATAAATGGAATTTCGAAATGGTTTTTTGATTATAAAACCCACAATTTTTTATCAAATGCGGTATGTGATTATAGATCTTAATACGGAGAATTTGATGGTGACAACAACTCAATTTTGACCAAACTCAACTATGGTCGTTCGCCCTTACTGCCACAGAATTAACGCTTCGCTTTTTTTTTTTGCTGTTTTTCCGAAAGAAATTTTGCTTTGAAGATGGGCAACGCTGAGACCGGTTTGTAGCACAACCAAAATTGACAAGGGATGACGGAAAATCGTTCCCGGGTCTCCCCGCCATTTTTTCGTCCCCGATCCCGGGTTTTCGGGATTCAGAAAAATCTTGAAATCCCTAGATTTTAATAAATATAATCCCACGAAACTGCTGGAATTGGTCCAAATATGTCGGGTGGTTGTCAAAAGACGCGTTTCAACTTCGCTCCAATAATCTGAAGACGGAAGTTAAAGTTTTTGTTTCAATGAAAAGTTATTGAAAAAACAAAACCAAAAATTTTAACGGGTCCGATCCCAAAATGGTGTTTACATATGTGCAGAACACCTTTCTGACAGAAATAAAATATCGAGTCTACCGACCTTTTTTGACGGTAGAGTAAACGAAGAGGCAGGAAAATGGAGTGAAGGGCAAACAACAAATTTATTTTCTCTACAATTTATGAATTGTTGTCCTTTAAGAACTCTATAATTTCCATAACACTTTCCACCAGACATTTTCGAAATTCCGGCATCACATCCATTAACTTCAACAAAGCTTTTGTACGTTCCACATGAACATACTCATTGGTCACACACTCTCTTGGCACTTTCAAAATTGTAAAGGCTATCGATTTGTAGAATAAGCCAAATAGTTGAAATTCCTTGTATGAAGCCAATAACTCTTCTAATGTGATATGTTTCTCCACTCTCACATCATTCGCGCTTAGATGTCGCTGTAAACATTCAAAATAGAAACGCAAATAATCGTGCTCCTTGCTCTTTCTCGTTTGCTTGTCCAAATTCATGAAAAGCGCAAATATTATATCTATAGCTGGAGGACAGTAACGAGCAGTTTGATAATCCACGAATAGCGCAGATTGATGAGACGAATCTGGCGTGGCTGTGGCAGAACTTCTATAAAAAATATTACCACGCCAAATATCGCGATGGCATAGCACATTCCTATACTCCGGTGAACGATTGGTCATTTCATAAACACTTTCAATGGCAGTCGGTAAACGATTTTCGATTGCCTCTTTTACCTCTGGAGACTGTTGTGCTAGTAGCAGTTGGATTACGGCGAGAATAGCACGCTGTCCGGTTGTGTACCAGGGCACCGCTGGGGTTACTGTGATTTCATGTTGTAACTCTGGATTTGTATCACCTATGCAGATATTCTCTTTAACCTCGAGAGTTATGCTCGCAGCATGCTGAGCTGCAAGTCCTCGGAGTACCTGGAGGATATAGTGTTCGGACAAATTCTCAGTGAATTGTGGACAAAGCGTAAATCCGAGTTGAGCCAAATGCTCGAGGACAATAAGATCGTCGCGCAGATAAAAAGGCCGGGATGACCACGGAACCATGGCTGTAGAGAGACACGAAGAGCTATAAATATTTATTGGTATGGTTATTGAAATGGTTTGGTAATGGTATGGTAATGCCGGGGTAATGTTATGGTAATAGGTAATGGTATGATAATAGTAATCTCATTTTCTACAGGATACTTTGAGCAATACTTACAATATCGCCGCATTCTCTGCAAAAGTGTCCCATATAACGATGCCTCTTTACGAAATATCGCTTCCTTTTCCGGTTCCATATTTTCTTGCGGTACACGTTTGATAAAAGCGCGCAGTTCACGGCAGCAGCGCCCATCTACCAACTACGATGCACAAAAAGTTTAAACAAAAGCTTTAAGGGCCCTAAAAGTATGCTACAACAATTTCGGTCGTTGGCACTAACAACTCACATTTTGATTTTCATCTGCGGCAGCGACATCATAACACAGTTGTAAATTGTAATATTCGCCCAGAAAACCATTTGGATACAAAACCGCTTCCAAAGTATATGATTTTAACTGTAAATTTACTGCACCGTTGCACGCCTTACCTAAAATGTGCTCGCATTCCGAATGATTTAGAAGAGCTTCTGCGGTTATGTTCGATATTATTCGCTCGTCGTTACCCTGTGACATTGTTGTTGTTTTTTCAATAGCTAATATGCTAATTCATTTTACTTTTGTTTTATTTTCGCTAGTTTTTTTTCTGAATTTTCATTTTTGGCGTACATCCAATTTCGTCGAGTTGCTTAATGAAACTGCAGGCTCCTCATCCACTGGCTTGCACCGATCTGCAGTAGCTGCAAATGCATACATACCTATATGTGTGTATATCGATATCCAATGTTTGTACGAACCTAAGTAGGTAAATTATTATTATGTGATACACATTGGTGTGTCCAAGTGTTTTAAAAATTATTTACAGACGTCTAATTAAATATATTTATTATAACAACGTAGCAGATTTTTATTGCAATAATGTACACTGTAATACACTACTTATGACTATCTGGCGGTTGACGAACGCACAATCCTCTTCGCCTGACTGAGAGCAAAGTTCTACAGGATCACCACTGACGAATCGGATTATATCCTTAGATATTTTATTTTAATTTGTTTATTTTTTATTTCATTTTATTTTATTTTACTTTATTTAATTTTAATTTTATTTAATTATTTCTTATTTAGTTTTACTTTATTTTCTTTTATTTTATTTTTTTTTATTTATTTATTATACGTTTCATGAACATGAAATGGTATTATAACTTTTGTCCGATGTTTGTAAGTATGAGAAGAAATGAACCCATCAATAAATATACCGAAATTGAATTGATTTAGCCCTGTTCGTCTATCCGTCTGTCTTTTCCGAGTATGCAGTTTTCTAGTTCAGTTAATTTTATTGTTGAAATACCAATCTTAACTCATTGAATCCCGGTAAAATTTGTGATCTGATTAAAGAAGATTTTTTGGAGATAATCCTCGTGTGTGTATCCATAGCATTAAGGATTGTTTTTATATGCATTTCATAAATTTTTGAACTTTTTCTTACATATATTCATATGTATAATTAATAACTTTGTATGTACTGTATTGCTTATGTAAAAATTTACATATGTATATCCACGGAATAAATAAGGATTTGCATTGAGAGTTATTTCATTTTTTTTGGGACTGCTTTCATTTGGGAGTTATTTCATTTTTTTTTTGGCAATTGGGGCCTCATGAAATAACTATCAAATCAGTGTTGCCGCTGAAAATTTTAAAAAGGGTCCAAAAAAGGGTCCCAGCAGAAAAAGGGTCCCCTCTTTTTTCGATAGGAACACATTTACATACGCCTTTTCCATTTTTTTGATGTTGAATGACTGAGTTTTGTACTATTGCAAGTAACACATACAAAACATAAACACTTTTAAATGGTTGCAGTTAATTTAATAGCAATGATAATTGCATAATGTAAAAAGTTTTTTAAACTTAAAACCCTCCACTTTATGGATATGTTTTTGCCAAAGGGTTCGAAAATGATAAGAAAACTCAGTTTGAAAAAATTCCATTTTTTCCCGTAAAAAAATTATGGGAAAGGGCGAAAAAGCGAACCCTAAGGGACGGCCAAAATTGCCTAGGCGGTTAAAATCTATTTTAAGTAAGTAAGGGGTAAGTTGTAGAGCTTCCTTTTTGCGACGCTTATTTTCTCATCAATTACTAACTTTATAGGGGGTAAGACCCAAAAAAAAACTAAAACTTTTGAAGTTAACTTCTTAGGCGGCGATATGAAGTTTTGATTCAGAGTAAAATTTCCCTGCAGCGAAAGCAACTAGCTTAAAACTACTTTACAACTAGTTAGTGCACCGGGCCCAACTAGTCAGTGTTGTGTTGATGTCCTACGAGATGTCAATTGTCAGATTTCGACCAGAATATACCAGTTATCTACTAGTCCGGAAATACCAGTTATCTTTACTTTATTTTATCATTTGACTATATTTTCATGTTTATTCTTAAAAAAGCAGCGACTATTTGTATTTACCATATCACGAAAAAACATCTATGAATTATAAGAGAAAACGAAACGTATGAATTTTGTATTTTTTAACTGGTATAATTTCATCCAGAAAAATCTCGTTGTATACTAGTATGGAATGGATATTTCCTGACTAGTATGAGTTCTGCCAGAAAATTATAGTTGTATACTAGTATTTTTCTGACTAGTTTGGTATTTCGCTGCAGGGTTGAGAAAATGAATGACGATGAAACGGAAGTTATGGCTCGGAAATGGAAATTGTAGCCGACTTTCAGGCGTAGGCGTTTTTCTTATATCTCGGAAACCGCTCAACCGATTTGGATAAAATTTGGCATTATAGATAGCATGATTCGTTCTAATATTATATGCGTGGGTGTTTCCACTTGGGGACGTTCACAGGGTTGCCACTTATCTCAATTTTTTTTTAAATATTGAGCAAGATATGCCAATCGACCGTATTCCAAATATGTAAACCTCAAGAAGGGTCTATATCTCGGGAACCGCTCGAGCGATTTGGATAAAGTTTTGCATTATAGATAGTATGATTCATTCTAAGATTATATGCGTGGGTGTTTCCATTTGAGGCTGTTCACAGGGTTGCCACCTTTCTCATTTTTTTTTAAATATTGAGCAATATATTCCAATATGGGTATCAAATAAAAGGTATTTTCGGTCGCATTTTAAATATGACATTTTCTAGCAGGGTTGCCAGCTAGGGTTGCCCCCAAGCCGTATTTTATTTATTTTTCCTTATATCTCGGGAACCGCTTTGCCGTTTTGTATTAAATTTGGCATTATTAGTTGTATGATTCATTCCAACACTATAGTCATGGCGGTTGCCACTTGGGGCGGTTCAAGCAAGATATGTCTATATGGATATCAAGTAAAGGGTATTTGCGACCGTGTTCCAAATATTTAAATTTCAAGCAGGCTTGCCACCTAGTCTTCCTATCTTTCTTCGTACAACTCTCTTTCCTATCTCCCTCCCTTTTGCTCTTCATTGCCCTCCTTCCTTCTACCACGCCCCTCTTCCTCTATATCCCATTCGTTTTGGCCCCTGTTAATTTAGGCCTAATTCTACCCATGTACCAAATTTTAAGGAAAACGCACCATATATAAGATATTTTCGAATGGATCGTTTCCCTGGTCCACTTCCCGGAAGTAAGATATTGTGAATCTAAACCATTCTCGAATACATCTTATTCATATTTCGTTATTTCTGTAGTTCAGAAGTTAACTTCTTTCACGTGTAGCTACAGCAACTGCGGAGAGAAATGCAACGATATAAAATTGACATATTAGCCATACAAGAGTGCAGGTGGACAGGATCTGGCCGAATAAATGACCAAGGAACAACCTTCCTATACTCGGACCGAAACGAAGGGGAGAGCCACACCAGCGGCGTAGGTTTTTTAACAACAAGCACAATAGCAAAAAGTATCATTGAATGGGTGCCGATAAGCCCCAGAATTATGGTACCAAAACTCCGCACCAGAGCTAGGAAGCTAGTCATCATAAATGTTTATGGACCAACAGAAAACCAAAGCGATGAAACTAAAAGCGAATTCTTTGATACGCTAAACAGCTGTGTAACCTCACACGTTAATCAAGGTGACATATGCGTTATTCTGGGCGACTTTAACGCTAAAGTAGGATCCGACAACGATGGTTTAGAAATTTACCTGGGTAAACACAGCCCCGGTACCCGGAATGACAATGGTGGTAGGCTTATAGACTTTTGTGGTGAAAACGGTTTGGTGATCGGCGGAAGCTTATTCCCACATAAATTAGTACACAAAACAACATGGACGTCTCCTGATCAACGCACCAATAATCAAATTGATCACGTACTAATAAACAGCAGATGGAGGTCATCCTTGCTAGATGTGCGCGTTAAAAGAGGAGCAGACATTGGTAGCGATCACCACCTCGTAGCTGGTAGTTTCCGGCTAAAGGTAGCCGCAGTACAGAAAAACCTCCAAAAAATTAGTAAGAAAATAGATATTGAGAAACTAAAGCATGTAGAATATCTAAATACCTTTAAGGCTGCAGTACGCGAACGTGTTGAACAGGTAAACACAAGTGGCAGTACAGGTGATAGGCTAGACTCAGTTAACAATATATACCAAGAACTTGGTAGCAGTATCCTTGGACACAAAAACAAAGCAAAGAAAGTATGGCTATCAAATGATACGTGGACATTAATTGAAGAGCGCCGGAAAATAAAAGAATCGCTTCTCAGACGGAATATCAACGACGATACAGAGGAAGCAAGGCAGTTATCCGCAAGGTATAGAGAAAAGTGCAAGCTAATTAAGAAGTCAGCTAGAAAGGACAAGAGAAAGTGGGCTGACACATTAGCAAGTCGAGCCGAAGCGGCAGCGAGATTAAATAATATGAGGGAACTATATGAAATTAACCGGGAACTCACCGGAAAATACAGGAGTAGACAAAAACCAGTAAAAGATTTAAGCGGAAATCTTATTACTGATAGTGAACAACAAATGAATGTATGGGTTGAACACTTCAAGAAAGTATTAAATAATCCTGTAGGTGATGGGGCCTTAAACTCAAACATTAGTGCCACAAACTCCAACAACCAACCCCACTTTAGTGGAATAAACAGCGCGCCCCCTACAAAAAATGAAATAATTTCAGCAATAAAGTCCTTAAAAAAGGGGAAGGCCCCAGGAAGTGATGACATATATGCTGAATACCTCATATCAGATCCAGACACTGCAGCAGAAACTTTACTTCCAATCTTCCGTCAGGTATGGGAAGAGGAGTCCTGCCCTCATCAGTGGAGTGAGGGCATACTTATAAAAGTCGCAAAAAAGGGGGATACCTCTGATTGTAATAACTACAGAGGTATCACCTTACTGTCGATTCCCAGCAAAGTGTTCTCCACGATTTTAATGTCCCGAATTCAAGAGGTGGTGCACGGAACTCTAAGAGAAAACCAGTTTGGCTTTAGACAAAACCGATCCTGTGTTGATTTGATAAATACTGTCCGTATCATTGTTGAACAATGCTGTGAATATAGAACATCCGCTTATTTACTTTTTATCGACTTTAAAAAGGCTTTTGATAGCCTCGACAGGAAATACATTTGGGAAATACTACAAAAACGAGGGATGCCCACTAAGATAATTAACATTATAAAGGCAATGTATGCCGAATTTAAGTGCCGGATCAGTCACGATGGGTGCCTCTCAGAACCCTTCGAAGTTAAAAGCGGTGTACGACAGGGGTGCATACTCTCGCCGCTCTTGTTCATCTTGGCATTAGATGAGATTATGAGGAACGCAGCAAATGGTGGACACGGCGTGCAGTGGACTCCTTTCGGTCAGTTGGAGGACGTAGAATATGCAGACGATGTCTGTCTGCTAAGTCACAGAAGCACTGACCTGCAGCACAATCTAGAAGCTGTGAACACACGAGCAAAGGAGGCCGGACTAAGCATCAATACAGCGAAAACGAAAGTTATAAGATGCGGCTATGATATTCCATCAAGTCCAATAATGTTTACGGTCGACGAAAATCAAATCGAAGGTGTAGAATCCGCTGTTTATCTCGGTAGTATTATCTCAAATAAAAGTGGCGCCGATGAGGACGTTCAGTCTCGCATTAATAAAGCAAGAATGGCTTTTGGGCAACTGACAAACGTGTGAAGGTCCAGCCAAATATCTTTAAAAACGAAGCTTCGATTGTTTAATTCAAATGTAAAATCAGTGCTGTTTTATGCTTGCGAGACGTTGAAAAGTTCAATCTTAATCCAGAAACGCCTACAAGTTTTTATTAATAAATGTTTGCGCCGAATCCTGAAAATTCGATGGCCAGAAACCATATCAAATGACGACTTATGGTCTCGAACAAATCAGCCTAAAGCTGCCATCGAAATAACCAAGCGAAAGTGGTCGTGGATTGGGCACACTCTCAGAAGACCTGCAGTAAATATAGCCCGACAAGCATTGCGATGGAATCCACAGGGAAGTCGACGACCTGGTGCACCAGCGAAAACTTGGCGCAGAACTGTGGATAAAGAACTAGATGATGCAGGATACACATGGAATGATGTCACGAGAACGGCACCAAACAGAATACGATTCAAGTCGATGGTCGAGGCCCTATGCTCAAATAGGAGTTGAGGAAAATGATGATGATGACGTGTAGCCAGTAACATTTAACTGGACTTGTTCATGGCTGTGAAATGTTATACGAAAAAAAATGAACATTCTCATGATCCATGTGCGCATAAAAAATCGGTGGCAGAAACAAATAATCTGGTTAAAAATATGGTTTCGCTTGAGTTTTCTGCAGCCTAGCCAAATAATTCAGCGTTCGGTATCTATGACAGAAAAACACATTGGACATTATCTGCCATCAAGAAATGCCCTTAAGTTAAAAATTAGAAGACAACGGAACAGTTTAAAATGTTTTAAATAGCCAACTTGTGTTGAAAAAGTAGACATTCCTTTATTACCACTTTATGTTTTGGAAGGTCAACTATTTATTTTAAGTGAGAAAGTTGTTAAAGTTATGGCGAATGCATTTTTATTTTTGGAACAAAATCTTCGCTGCAGTTGTTAAATGAGAGCGACTGTTGGATTATGGACGGTACATTTGACGTTGTTCAAACGATGATGAGGCAGCTATTTTCCATACACGGAAGAGTAGAGAGACAAATTGTTCCGCTGGTTTTCTGTCTTATGACCAAAAAATCAAAGTCAATGTATATTTCTTAAATACTAGCTGACCCGGCAGACGTTGTCCGGCCACAAATTTATTTCCCTGCATGTTTCTCTAACCCGATCCCTATATCTATTTTAATCTATATTAACCACGCCTCCTTTTTCGTTATCCCCATTTTTTTGGAGTTAGTAGAGATCGATCTCGTACAATCCCTCACCAAATTTCAGTGGTCGAACCCGAATACTTCTAGAGATACGGACAATGAAAAATTCCATTTGTATGGGAGGTGCCACGCTCCCTATATATATATCAAAATATTTTTTAGCCTGTCACCATCCCTGGATGATATCCAGTGAGTGTGTAAAATTTGTTTACGATAGGCTCATACGTTTAGAAGCCAAGTTCGTTTATAGGTACATAATTTTAATTTTATATATAGATAGATAGATAAGCAAATTTATTAAAATACACGATTTTGCTCAAATTTTGGGGAAAAAATTTCCAGAATTAATTCTGGAAAATGTAAATTCCGGAATTATGAAATTTTGTCGACCCAGAATTTTGATTCCGGAATTTTGACTTCAGGATTTTAATTTTAGAATTTTGACCGTTTCCGGATGGCGCCGATTGTTAATCTTCAGTTTTGTGTGTGTCAGGGTAAAATTTGGATCTGATTAAAGAAGATTTATTGGAGATAATCTCCGTGTGTGTATCCATAGCATTATGGGCATAGTTAGAATAGGTAGTTTTAACTTTTATAACATACCTGCCCCGAACTCAAGGCGCAAAAGGTGAAAATTTCAAATTTTTAGGTACCTAATTCAAGAGATAATTTTTTGTTACATAGTGTTATCTAATGAACTTTTTCAGTTTATTGCATTTCTCTACGTTGATAAGATATAAGTAGTTTACTGAATGCACTTTATATGACTTGGAAGTGACTTAAAGATTAAACAGGCATTTTTTTGTGAACTTGACTATTATTATTTATGACATTTAAGATCTGTATGTCTTTCGAATTCCTGTTTACTAGAGCACAACTTCAAACGAGTTTTTTTTTTACTTCAACATGAGATAGAAGTAATGAAATGTATCTTTTTCAATCGCACAGATTGCGGTGACCGTTATTTGAGGCATCACTTGACACTCATTGCTGATGCAGTGGATCAAGTTTGACACATGCAAACATCAAGTTTGATGAAGGAGAAAAAAAAAACCGCGTGTAACCAGTACACGTGAAAGAAGTAACTTCTTAATTTCAGAAATAACGAAATATGAATAAGATGTATTCGAGAATGGTTTAGATTCACAATATCTTACTTCCGGGAAGTGGACCAGGGAAACCATCCATTCGAAAATATCTTATATATGGTGCGTTTTCCTTAAAATTTGGTACATGGGTAGAATTAGGCCTAAATTAACAGGGGCCAAAACGAATGGGATATAGAGGAAGAGGGGAGCAAAAGGGAGGAAGATAGGAAAGAGAGTTGTACGAAGAAAGATAGGAAGACTAGGTGGCAAGCCTGCTTGAAATTTAAATATTTGGAACACGGTCGCAAATACCTTTTACTTGATACCCATATAGGCATATCTTGCTCAATATTAAAAAAAAAAAAAATAGATATGTTGCAACCCTTTGAACCGCCCCAAGTGGCAACCGCCATGACTATAGTCTTAGAATGAATCCTACTATCTAATAATGCCAAATTTAATACAAAACGATAAAGCGGTTCCCGAGGTATAAGGAAAAATAAATAAAATACGGCTTGGGGGAAACCCTAGCTGGCAACCCTGCTAGAAAATGTCATATTTGAAATGAGACCGAAAATACCTTTCATTTGATACCCATATTGGCATATATTTACGGTGACCATACATTTTTTTTGAAAAAACAGAACTCTTTTTACTTAAGGCTTGGTATTGCCTTCACGTGAAAATTTCGCTACCCGGCTATAAACTATTTGGGGTTACACTCTCAATATTTGGAATAAAAAAAGTGTTTTTCATGGCGTAATCATCTCTTTGCAGTAAAAAATGTTGCCAACGTCTTAGGCCCAATTTCACAGTGGCAGGTTTACTTAAGTTCCACAGTTAACTATGGATTCGCAATTTTATTTAAGTTATTTAACTGATTTTTTTCTACATAAATTGTTGGTAGACGGCCTTCTGATATCTGACTAGAGGTTAAACCACCAACGTTGGGCAGTTAACCTTTGGTTAACTCAAAAAGAAATTTGAAAATCTGTGGAACGTAAGTTAACCTAGCATTGTGAAATTGGGCCTTAGAAACATTGAAATTGCAATAGCAAATAATTTCAACCAAAGTGCATCAATAGAAAGTAATTTTTTTAAGTATATTTTTCCTTTTTGTGAATAGTATTTCTTGTAGGTGAGAGACCTTTCCTTGTTAATTTAAAACCTACCATAACCACGGTTGCCGTTTTGGCCGAAATGTACCAATTTTGGTACGTTTTTGCATTTTAATTTTGATTTCGCTGAAGCAATTGACCGCGTTAAACATAAACTAAATTATTTTTAAAATATTTTGAAAGATTTTAAATTTTTCATAAAGTTTTGAAATTATTGAGCAAACTAACTTTACAGAGCTATTAGATTTGTTTACTGACCAAAAAAAAGTTCAGAGCAGGTTAGAGCAGAGCAGAGCAGGGCAGCTGTCAAAATAGAAATAGAGCAACTCAGAGCAGAAATGCCATGAAACACTTGAATCTCGATAGTTTCTTTTTATTTGGTTTTTTTATTTAAATATTCCAAATTAATGCAAATTCACGTTTACAAACACATTGATTTTCTTGCAAGCTAATTTTTTTGAAGTTTTCAAAAATTTACTTATTCCTGACTGACAATTGCTTCTCTGCTCTAACTTACTCCATAAAAAAAGCTAGAGCAGAAATTTGTGATCTGGATTACTCTAGTTTTGTTTTGAGCGTACTCATGAAACAAAAGATAGAGCAACCTAGAGCAAGAAAAGTGTTCGTTAAACACAATTTTGTGAAATATCTCAATCTGGCGTAAGCTAGAGCAGCCCAATAAACAAACCTATTCATTACATTTGTAAAAGGTTGCCGACACAAAAAAGCAGAACAAAAACAGAACATTTGCTTAAAAACAGAACATTTCTGTTATTTTCCTTAGAAAAAAAAATACGCAGAACAAGCTCCTTAAAAACAGAACTGTTCTGCCAAAAACAGAACGGATGGTCGCCGTACATATATTGCTCAATATTAAAAAAAAAATGATATATGCATATAATCTTAGAATGAATTATACTATTTATAATGCCAAATTTTATCCACATCGGTCAAGCGGTTCCCGAATTATAGAGAAAAATAAATAAAATGCCGTTAGGTGGCAACCCTTCTTGAGATTTATATATTTGGAATACGGTCGAAAATACCTTTCATTTGATACCCATATTTGCATATCTTGCTCAATATTAAACAAAAAAATTAGACATTTGGCAACCCTGTGAACCGCCCCAAGTGGCAACACCCATGCATATAATCTTAGAATGAATCATGCTATCTATAATGGCAAATTTTATCCAAATCGGTAGAGCGGTTCCCGAGATATAAGAAAAACGCCTACGCCTGAAAGTCTGCAACATACGCCGAAAGTCGGCTACAATTTCTATTTCCGTGCCATAACTTCCGTTTCATCGTCATCCATTTTCTCAAATTTTACTCTCAATCAAAACTTCATATCGCCGCCTAAGAAATTAACTTCAAAAATACGTAAGTGGAAAGAAGATGCACATTGCCTTTAAGAACGTGATGGAGGATCGTGAGGAAAGTTTACCTCAAGCTTGAACCTTAAATGATGTATCTAATGATGGTCATTGTGTTTGCAGGGTAAAATGGCAAGGTCCTATATCCAAATTCGATTAAAGAACGCCTTATTTGAGAGTTTGTTATTTTTATTAGTTTTATATCTCACAAAAAATAGCCGTTATACATATTTATTCATATTTTAATACATAGAGGGTATAATTAGTTGTCCTGTGATTTACATTGCTGTTCTTTAATATGCTTGCAGTTGTTTCCGTAATTTTTTCTTCTGCGACAGCATCGTTCCATAGGGACGTATGGTAATGTAGTAGATAATTTCAACAAAACTCAAGAGACTGGCACCAACGAAAAGTCCCGTTGTACCACCGATGGATACTGAAGTGGGAAGAAAAAAATTTAATGAAAGTAGAAGCAAGTTTCTTGGAAACATCTATGTAGTCAAATAAAATATTTCCTCATACGACCTGAAACTTACATAAACAGTTACAACCCTTAAAAGGGATGACTGTAGACTGCTAATTGGTATCCTTACAGGGCACTGCCTTTTGGCAGGACATGCCTACAAGATGGGTCTTGTCTCCGACATTATGTGTAGGAAATGCATAGCGCAGACCGGACTGTGGAGAATCTCCAGACTGCGGCTCAAAACCTTAGGAAAGGGGCAATTGACCAACCTAGATTTCCTTGCGGAAATATACCCTAGTGGGCTTCTGACTTTTGCCTAGTAAACATTACAGTTTTGTAGAGTAGACACTGAAGTGTAAGCTGTATAACAAGAGGTCGTCAAAGTTGTTCTGGTAACACCACCGACGCATTGCATCTATGTGAGGCCACTGCGTTGGCCTGCCAGCAAAACCTAACATGCAATTATTCAATTTTTATTTTTTATTTTATTTGGTTTTGTTTTATTTTATTCTTTTTCGAAGTGAAGTAAAGCTTTTTTGGTAACCCACTGCGGTTAGAAAATTCTAATCTCCTTGGTTCGATGACCAGTCAAGGTGATGAAAATTGTTTAACAATACAATTCAAAGCGGTTTGACAAGATCCTTCAGCAAGATCAAAATTGCAATAATCGTAGCTGGTATTGTTTGTAGCATTTTGCCAAAAAATCAAAAAAATAATTTGATAACAATTATTTTATTTTGTTTTATTCCATTTTATTTTATTTTTATTTTTATTTTGTTAGCTTTTTTTAATTTAATTTAATTTTTTATTTTGTTTTTATTTATTTATTTATTTTTTCTCAGATGGATCAAACTCTTATTCTTCGCATACTTACACATTATACCAATTTATTTTAATGAAAGGTATAAAAACTGAAATCACTCACCTACTAAATCCAATTTTCCACGTACAACATTTCTTTTATAGCGTTCCGTTGGTAATTCGATAAGCGATATTTCGATTTTTGCCAAAGGATTTTCGTTCTCATACATGCTGTAAATGAAAAAGAAAATTTATTAAAACGAAAGAAAATTCAGTTAGGCCCATTTTCTAATATTCGCTTTAATTTTAAAGCTCACTATAAATTTACCGGTTACTTTATCTGGACAGGAACTTTTTTTCATAAAATAAAAAAAAAATATTTTTTTGGTACTTTTCATTTCCTTTTAAATAACTCACTTTTCCTTGCTGTTATGCACCGTCGATATATCAACTTCTGTACAGGATGGCAAACAGTCACAAACTAAGCCCTTTCGTCCCCGTGACCACTTAGCTATGATAACCGATAAATCTTCATAGTTTCGATTGAGGCATTTCAATCCATCCATATTACACAATTGCGAGTCGGGTGTATTTGGTGAAAGGTGACTCGAGCAATTACACAATTCAATTTGACGATCCTTACGACATTGCACCGTACAAGCGGAATAGCTGTAGTAATTATGAACATCCAAATTATTTTCATCACTGAAGCGGCAATTACGTTGTTTCACGTAAGTATCGCGTATGAGGTCATCATTTTGAATGTCGCGCTTGGATATGTGACGGCTGATAGGAGAAGGACAATAATAGAAAAACAAGGAGGGCGGTTTAATTTCGGGTTAAACCGATAAGTGTACTGATCTTAAATAAAATCTTTTGACGAACTCACACAAATGAAATATAGGGTCCAGCCAATACATAATCCGTTTTGGGTGTAACTAAAGTTGGCACCTCCTCTTCTCCGAGTATAAAAACCTGAAAATAAAACAGCTTAAATGACGATAAAAGTAGCTTCGATGCCTTCGTGGATGCCTTCGCAAACGTTATTTTCGTCTTTAATTTGTGGGAATTAATTCATATTTTGGGTGGAATATTTGCAGGAGTGGTAAATTTAAATAATGTTGCCGATTGCTGGGATATGGACCGAAATGGGAACCAAAATAGGTCGTTTGTCAGGAACTCTTATCTTTATTCGAATACATCATTTCCCAATTCACTCCGGGACCATTTCGATGCTGTTTTTGACATCATTTCGGGTCTTTTACTGAAGCATTTGAGGAAAAAACAAATCACAATATTTTCTCGAAAAACTCCAAACATTATACCGAAAGCCGTCCCGAAAACATTCTCGAAATGGTTCCGGATATACATTCCGGAAAACTTCAATTATACTCTTTACCGAAAACAACCTCGAAATGGTCCAAAAACGTATACATTTATTTCTGGGGATGAACGAAAAAAAGAACGCTCCCGAAGATATCGTAGGGATTTTTAGTCTCATTCAAGAAAGCACCACTACACAAATCATTGTGCGTTCCTATCCACGAATGCGAACAATTTTTATAGGGATCATTTCTTCTTAATGCTTTCCAGATCCTTTTTCAACTTTTTCTTGAATACCGAAAACATTCGCGAATTGGCTTCGAAAGATCCGAAATGATTCTGAAAAAGTCCAGATATACCACCGAAAACAAACCCAAAATGGCTCAAAAAGTCTGGTTTAAGTCTGGTTTAAACTTCTTACCGTTGCTTCGGTATGTATTTCCATCTTCAGTGATCCAGGTCCAGTATGACGATTGGAATACAAATTTAATTTAGGGCCATTATTTTTTCTGGAAAATAAAATATATGAAGTATTCGGTTCCTAAAACATAATGTTATCACATTTATTAGTTTGGACCATATAAACTTTAAATTATATAGCATCTGGTCAGCTAACCTAAAAGTTATATCTGCAGAGTCGTCAGCTCAATGAGGGTAGACAGCTAGAGAGATCTTCAGAGATTGATTACACCATGAGTTTTGGGATCTTCTACAACTTCTCGCGAGTAGTTCTTCGATTAAGCAAAATACTCACAAAGATTCTGGTCAGTCGTAGGGTTATCTGAGGTGTGTTCTACCATATTTTGAAACCCCAGTCAACACCAGGATCCTTATATAGGAATTACTGTAGTCTTGGCAAATACTAGAAACTTTTTACTTCTTGTGCCGCTGACTAGACCTAAAATATACGCATGGCATGCCCGACGGCAGTGTCCACCATGAGCCTAACTTTTAAGGAAGGAGGCTTCGCAGCACCCCGTTTGTTTCCACGCCTTATTACTAGGTTGATCATGTGTAACTCTTGAGTGCTGTGCACTGCATACTGATAGAACCAGATGCCCCTGCGGGTTAGGGGTTTAGAATATGCCCGAGGTAGGCATACCGGTCGTAAGAGGCGACTAATATCTACATAGGTAATAACGAGCTAACTTGATGGTTAATCTACGGATATGATGCCTCTCACCTCTCATTACCCATCTTCTCCTTTCTCACGGATGGAAGGATGACATGACCTAGAAGGTTCCACTGGTCATACCAAATCGCTACCATGACAGTCGGGCAGTACCGCAAGTGAGTACCGCAGCGTACCGGGTCCGGCCAAGGACTGTCAATTTCGGCATCACTCTCCAAAACCTTCGGGGAGTGTTTTTGCTGTTAACAACAACAACAACAACATAGAACCAGAGACAGTATAGACTAAGTTCCTTCCCGTGGCAACACTTCCGAGCTCCTCTTTGGACTCAGTATTAAGACAACGAGTATCGACTGTCGAATTACCGAAATCTCCTTAGTCCAGACAAGTGCATACAGTCGTGGAGTCATAAGCCTTTCAAACGAGGATCCTCCCCTAACAGCGAAGTTCATATGGTTTAACTCTAATATCAATAAACTTCCGTTATAAGATATTTATGGCAATTCCAGGTATGGACGTGCATATTAGAGCATCCGCCCATGGTAGCTGAGGAAATTATACTCCTCTACTGCGTTGGAAGAAAGAAGGTGGAGGATGATCTAGACTTAACAAGGGTTTCCGTATCGGAAACTTTTCCCTCCGGATTTAACTCAGTCCTACGTAATATCACCGAATATTTTGATAAATGAAATGATCTCCAACTTACCCCGCCTGCACCGAATTTATAGCATAACAAATACCCAACTCCGTTTCCATGCGATGGAAATATTTGCAACACTCAAAAACCTTATCATTCCACATGCAATTCTGTATGGAGTCCTGACAACTGCTGCGCACCAAACGAGCATAATAGGAGAAGTTCGAATAGAAACAATTTTCTGCTGGCTCCTCACCGCCACACTCGTGCACTGTGTGATAGGACTCGCCGCGAAAGAAAGCGATTTCGCTGAGCACCTCCTCCAACGTAAAGTCATGCTCGGTGCCCCAAAGTCTAAAGAGGACGGTGAAAGATGGGAAAGGCTCAGAACTGGTAAGAAATTATATTTATTTATTTCTGGCCATGACATACTTATCCGCCACTTGTTGTATACGATCCATATTCTTCGACTCACAAACAATAATCGCTGGAAAATTGGTGTCCCAATCGCGATGAGAACTCTCAACCCCGAAGCTGATAGCATTGTTTTCAAAGGCATCTAGAGAAAATGTTATTAGTTGAACTCTGAGAGCTTCTACATGCAAAAAAATATCGAAATCCTAACCCATTGAAAGTTTTATCAACTTCCACGAAGCTATCCAGCATACTGTTAGACATATGGCCCAAAACAAACGCTCGACGAAGGTTGCATCTTTGTCCACAATGAATTTTGCGCCATGCAAAGTAGAGTTTTGAAAATATTCTTTGACAAAATAGCTGAGACGCATGATATACTTGAGAGTATTTCACGAGTACGATAAAGCGACGACTGCGAGAACTTAATGAGTTCTGGTTCTTAAAAGTATTAACTTGAATGAGTTGTCGTGCATTAATGGAGCAATTATACTTACTAAACAATGAAATCATGTTATGATCTCTTATCAAGGCATATTATGAAACCATTAAATATCCTGTCTAACAGATGTTGTGTTTCTCATGACGGTTAGTTAAAAAGGAGTGAGAGAACTATGTGCCAACTGTAATTTGGTTTGTAAATGGAATTTGGGAAACTGTGAGTACTTACTTCTTTATACTACGGACTGAGATGACAACTGAGAAGTAAAGTCCTCTCTCGACGAACAAAAATCAAGCTTTATAAGTCTCCCATCATATCCGTCCTAATACACGGTTCGGAATTATGGACAGTCCGGAAGAAGACAGAAGAAGGGGTGTAAGAGTAGGTCGCCTCCCCGTTGGTGCACCCTGGGTAACGCTAAATGACCTACATGGCCTACAAGGCTAGTTTATTGTATTGCCGGTTCTACGAGAACGGTACCAGTACTTGTGCTGTACCCATCGTGCCGAAACGACCCGGGCCGTTTTCTTATATCGACCCGGCCAAGAGACATTTGAGCAGGGCTACACCAACAACAACAACAACAACTAGATGAACCTTGAAAAGGGATAAGTTCTCCCGAAGATGAATGGTCCTTCTCGTGATGACAAAGCCGAGTATCGTCGATGAACTTATGAGCTGTTATAGGGCAAAGAATTATAATCCAAGGCTCCGCTGGCTGGGTCTTGACGTGCGAATGGACAAGGAAGCTCCAGTGCAGAGGGTTTCCCTATCGGCACCCGAATTCGGTAGCAGAGGATAGGCCCCGTCTGAAATGGAAAAAACAGTTATTACAAGAAGAGGATGAAGGGATTTGGGAGCTAAAGTTAACAATGAAAATAATGTCAACAAATGGTACTTTAGACTAAATAGGCAACTTACACTTAAAGTTCTCTCACTGTACTGACGTTCGGATTTCAATCATGAACATTCCGAAAGAAGATAAGATCTATGGTCCTTCCCGTGACGATGAGCTCGAGCTTTATGCTAAGATTATAATAGTGCAGGGAATTTAAGGCAAAAGGCTCCTCTGGATGGGTCATGTAATGCGACTGAAGAAAGAACCTCTAGCCCAGTAGACTTCGCAATCGACACCCAAAATCGGCATCAGATGAAGGGGGAGGCCTCGAGATGGAAAACAAGTAGAGCAGGACTTGACCTCCCTTAGTGTTTTTCCAAGTGGCGTGTCGAATCAATTTTCATAGCTCTTCTCCGAGATCTCGCACTTACCAAGTCTAGGTTAGGTTAGGTTGCCAAGTCTAAGTCCCAAGAGAAGTTAAAGACAGCTCCTGTCTCAGGCCTCCCGTCTCCCGCATTCGCGGTAGGTGGTCCGAACTGTAGGCTAGTCTTCCTACCAACTGTTTATCTACATGCTTGGCCGACGATTGTATAAATTCACAACAGTCTTGGTTATTATTG
This sequence comes from Campiglossa producta, assembly GCA_964058755.1. Taxonomy (NCBI): domain Eukaryota; kingdom Metazoa; phylum Arthropoda; class Insecta; order Diptera; family Tephritidae; genus Campiglossa; species Campiglossa producta. The sequence goes on along the minus strand of CAXKVI010000003.1, from coordinate 47,414,263 downwards.
TATTAAATAGGTTAGGGGCTGCCGGAGAGGAACTCCCAGCTTCAGAAAGCCAGTTGCTATACCGCTTGAAGCCACTGTTACTCTTTCTCTTCAACTTGAAGAAGACCATCAAGGGTTTGATGTTATAATCTGCAACCAGGGCGAAGTATGTACTTTTATAACAGCAACAGGTCGTTCCTATGGGAGCAAAGTTCTTAACCAAATGGCTAAGTGGGAGTGGGCATAGACTCCTTTAAACTCTACAGGACTTCAAACGCGTCCATCTATTCAACGCTTCGATGAACCATTGCATTAGGCAAGGACCTCCTTCTCCGCACACAAATGAAGAGCCTGTAGCAAAGAAAATGAAAGAAAAGGCCATTCCCGACCCGTGCACGAAAACTGAAATGTCGCATTTCTGAGTGAACTCCAGTCCTTACTAGAAGGGGATATAATCTTAAAGTTTGTATTAAAAACAATTCTGTATTAGTTCAGTTCTTGTGTCAAGCGTCCAGGTCTTTCTAGCCATTAATTTAAAAAAAAAAAACTAATGGCGGCGATATACCAACAGGTTATCATAACCTCTAACGAGATTTTAGCCGAGCTTCTTTTTCCAACTTGTGGTGTGTTGCTTATGAGTTTTTCCTACAAGTTGGCGCGACCTACAGTTTTTTGCCGACTCCGAACGGCACTTGCAAAGCAAATGAATTTTTTTGCTGAGAAGCTGCTCATGGCAGAAATACACTTGGAGAGTTTACCAAACTACTGCCGAGGGGCGACCCCGTTTATAAAAAGGCTGTGGCTATTTGCACATGACCGTCACGGGTCCGTATAAATACGGGTACCCGTAGAAGTACGGGTCCGTATTTATACGGTCAAAAACGTAGTTTATACGGTCGTAAAATGCCCGTACTTTTACGGCTGGAAAATTCCCGTACTTTTACGGGTCCGTGACGGATCAGAAAATTCCCGTACTTTTACGGGTCTAAAAATGCCCGTACTTTTACGGATTTTAAAATTTTCGTACTTTTACTAGACTTTTAAGGGTCAGAAAATGCCCGTACTTTTACGGATTTAAAAATTTTAAGGGTCACGAAATGCCCGTACTTTTACGGATTTTAAAATTTTAAGGGTCAGAAAATGCCGTACTTTTACGAATTTAAAAATTTTAAGAGTCACAAAATGCCCGTACTTTTACGGATTTTAAAATTTTCGTACTTTTACTAGACTTTTAAGGGTCAGAAAATGCCCGTACTTTTACGGATTTTAAAATTTAAGAGTCAGAAAATGCCGTACTTTTACGAATTTTAAAATTTTAAGGGTCACAAAATGCCCGTACTTTTACGGATTTTAAAATTTTCGTACTTTTACTAGACTTTTAATGGTCAGAAAATGCCCGTACTTTTACGGATTTTAAAATTTTAAGGGTCAGAAAATGCCCGTACTTTTACGGATTTTAAAATTTTAAGGGTCAGAAAATACCCGTACTTTTACGGATTTTAAAATTTTAAGGGTCAGAAAATGCCCGTACTTTTACGGATTTTAAACAGCACTAAGCTACCAACTGTCAGCCACCCAAAGTTATTAGGGATGACATTGGATAATACTTTCTCATTTGCTGGTCATGTGTCTGCAATGGTCTCAAAGGTACGTGGTCGCAACAAGATCCTCAAGTCACTTGCCGGCAGTACTTGGGGAAAAGACAAAGAAACGTTGTTGACTACATATAAGGCCATTGGCCGACCAGTCTTTGACTATGCTGCACCCATATGGTCGCCTAATGTACATAACACCAACTGGACGAAGTTACAAGTCTGCCAAAATACTGCCATCAGAACTGCTACGGGATGTCTCCTCATGTCTTCCGAGTCTCACCTCCATCAGGAGGCAAAACTGCTCAATGTAAAAGAGCATGCGGAAATGCTGAGCAAGCAATTCCTTCTGAACTGCCACAAGCCAGCACATCCAAACCGTCATCTTTTGGACATAGATCCGCCCCGAGAGACATAAGGAAACATCTCCGTAAACATTATGATGAGATCCGGCATCATATTACCTTGCCGTTTGATCTGCAGAATCATAAGCGGGCTCTAACCGACATCCACACCGAGTCGGTAGATACTTTTGTCGGATCTCTACCTGTGAACCCCGTTCT
>CAXKVI010000003.1:47378945-47411929 GCA_964058755.1 Campiglossa producta | reverse complement strand
GTCTTTTCTTGGTAGAATTGCTCCAATTTCTTAAAAGAAAAAAACTACTTGAAATTGTTATTTAGAGCTGTGCATTAGTGCGAATCGGTCCACATACAAAAAAAGTTTTTCCAGTCCACGCCTAGGATTAAAGATATTTTGAAGGCGATTCCAAAAAAAATATTTTTTTGCCACGCTCCTCCGATGGGCTATTTAATTTTTTTGACACTACGTCCCCATTTCAAGTCCGATTTAATGAGCCGTACACTGTTGTTCATGGCTTGGAAGCCGCCACAATTCTTACCTTAATCATTTTTTACTCCGAGTTCAAATTCCAGTATTGACTGTCGGTATCTCGTTTCACAGCATACACATCACATCATCTGGAGGAAATAATAATTAATTCCAAAACACTCTGACTGCAAATAAATAAATAACGAAAACAAATGTATAAAAGAAGAACGTGAAAGCGTTCATTCTAGCATACCTCTGAAGTTGAGCACAAAGTTTTGAGGTTGCAAATGTCAGGCGAGGTTAACAAAGCTTTAAAGGGTCGAATACATAAAGCTTTGTTAACCTCGGCTGACATTTGCTACCTCAAAACTTTGCGTCCAACTTCAGAGGTATGCTACAATGAACGCCTTGACGCTTCTCTTTTATACATTTGTTTTCGTTATTTATTTCTTTGCATTCAGAGTGTTTTGGTTAATTTATTAATTTAATAGAGAAAAAATGAATTAATTATTATTTCCTCCAACTTTTTATTTTTAATTAAAGCAAAGTCATCAACATCTGATTGTCAAAGCAAGCAAAGCAAGCAAAATTTGAGAGTTTGCCAAATTTTAACCTTGCTTCAACTTTGAGGTCTCCAATTTGCCATGCTTCGTTTAAATACGTATACTGAACTTTTCTGTCAAAGTCAAAGTTTGAGTTAAAGTCAAAATAAAGCTTTATGTAACTGACCCTTAAGGGTCACAATAGACAAAAACTCCAGCTTAGTATGCACCCTGTGTCGAACAGCTGACTTTGGTTTTGTTTTGTTTATATTTTTGTTGATAGTTGATAGTTGATATATAAATTGCTATGAAAAGTAAAGCAGCCAGGAGGCGCCAGCGAATAAAAAGGCGTTCTAGGAAAAAGTTAATACAAGAAAGCCGCTTGGAAACCAAAGTGACCAATGATGCCATGCAAAAAGTTCAAAAGACTGCAGAAACCACCACAGTTCCAAGTGCAAGTAGTAACGCCGTGTCAGAGGCGACTGCAATGTGGCGTGGAATTTATGAATCTATTGTGTTTCAACAACTCGAAGTGCAAATAGATTATTGGCGAGGACGTGCCATGCGATTCGAGGAAGAAAACAAAGAGTTGCGTCAGAAGTTAGGGCTAAGTGAGATACCGGCTTATGAGACTTCATCAGAAGAAGAAGACGTCGACGACGCGCAGCAACGCTATTTAAATGGAGAGGGAGAAGAGTACGATGAGAATGATATAACACCAGAGTACTTGGAATTTAGATCTGTGACGCTTAAACATCGTGAAGAGCTACGGAAGCAACGGGAAAAGGAACTTTTGGAAAACTCCAATAAACAAGACGTTGCAAAATAGAATTAGCATTTTATAGAGTAAATTACATAAATACAACTTATAAATACTATTTTACAATCATGTTTAGTCCTTAGTATGGAATGCCGGGACTGTTTAGTGGGGCGTTCTGGGACTCCTCCGAATACGGACAGGCAGCAGGAGCGTTCAATCTAGCTGGTTCTAACGACTTGGCACCTCAAACACATCGGCGCGGTAGGAGTTAAGTGTCTAACTGCCGTCTTCAATCTGTACTTGACCACAGCTGTCATACCCGACAAATGGAAGCAGGCAACTGTGATCCCACTACTAAAGCCTGGCAAGCCAGCCAACGTTGGGGAGTCATATCGTCCGATATCACTCCTCTCGCCAGTAGTAAAGACACTTGAGCCGGTCTTACACCCGCTCTACACATCACAATTGATGTTAGCCGAGCACCAGCATGGTTTCAGGAAAGGTAGGAGCACAACCTCTGCTCTAACTGTCATAAACACACAGATAACTGACGGTCTAAATCAAAACAGACCAAATGACAGGACGGTTCTAGTTGCACTCGATTTGAGTCAAGCTTTTGACACAGTAAATCATGGGCAGCTTGTATCCGATCTGGAAGACTCGTCACTCCCCCCTGTGTCAAGCGTTGGACCGGCAATTATCTCAGTGGTCGTCGGTCGTCTATTGTGTTCAGAAACAAAAAATCTAAAGCCAGGAAGACCAAACAAGGGGTACCACAGGGTGGTGTCCTTTCCCCGTTATTGTTTAACTTCTATATTTCGAAGCTTCCTCCTCCACCAGAAGAAGTTACGATTGTTTCTTACGCAGACGATTGCACGATATTGGCAACTGGTACTTCCGTTGATGAGCTGTGCTCTAAAATAAATGGCTATCTCCCCTCTCTAGTCGAGTTCTTCACCGCCGAAGCTTGACATTGTCGCCCACAAAGTCCTCGGCTACCTTATTCACGACGTGGACAGCGCAGGTTGGCATGGAATTAGAAATTTATGTAGGTGATCATAAAATACCTACTGTCGGTCACCCAAAAATCTTAGGAGTGACTTTCGACACCATGCACACTTTCGCTACCCATTCAGCTGCAATTGTCTCAAAATTACAGAGCCGCAACAAAATCCTTAAGTCACTAGCCGGCAGTACTTGGGGTAAAGACAAAGAAACGTTGTTGGTAACTCGTTGGGCAGGACTACACCTCGTTACAACAACAACAACTTGGCCACTAGCGGGAGGAGATATAAAAGTTGATACAATTCCCCTTTGCTAGTTGGAGCGCAGTCTTCAGTGCGGGGAACACCCTTGCCTGCGTTCGTTTTTTAGGTATGACAAAAGTTGCCATATACAGGATAAAGAGAGTCGCTAGGTAACGCCGTATGGGCCTATTGATTTCGGGCCTTCCGGATGACCTCAACCTCTGTGCTGTACCCATCGTGCCGAAACGACCCGGGCCGTTTTCATAAATTGACCCGGCCAAGAGCAATACACTCGGGGTGACCCTGTCTGACATTTAGGCAGGGCTACACCTCGTTACAACAACAACTCCCAGGAGGTTTTGGGAAATGAGGTCGAAATTCACCGTCAATGGCCGGTTATGAACTCAGTACTTTCCGGTACTCCCTTGCGGTACTACACGACTGTCTCGAGAGCGATTTGGTATGCACAGTGGAACCTTCTTGGTCATGTCATCCCTTCATTTGTAAGAAAGGAGAATATGGATAATGAAATGTGAGAGATCAACTATCGAGTTGGCACGTCATATTAGTCGCTTCTTGCGACCGGTATGCCTACCTCCAGCATATTCTATACCCCTAAGCCGCAGGGTCATATCGCCTCCTGTTGCTGTGGGAAAAAGAGTTGACGATTAGCAGGGCTACGCATCGTTTAAACAGCAAAAGAACCTTTCACCAGCGGGTTAGAGGTTTAGAATATCCCCGAGGTAGGTGTACAGGTCGCAAGAGGCGACTAAAATACCCTTTGGCCCCGACTACGGGGTCAACGAAATCGTTCCCAAGACAGTCGGGCTAGTACCACAAGGTATTATTCACCGGAATGTACTGGATTCATATTCGACAAAAGGCTGCCAACATCCATACAACCCTATCTGGTCCGTCACGTTACTTTATATAAGTGCTTCTTCCGAATATGAACAGTTGAATATCGAAGACGAAAGACATAGGACTGCGTCATTCTCGCGCCGAGCTCTCCCCTCCTTGCGAGGAAAAAGTAGGTAAATAGCCCATTGTAGAACTCTACTCAAAACTGTGATCAATTGCGGCTGCTTTGAGACCACTTGACTTAGTATTTCGGTGCCAGATCGTATAGTTTTCGGACAATGTCGGGGGTTTTTTATTTTAGAATCATATAAAAATTGTTTGTGGTATTAGGCCGGCCCACTTTTCGTGACCAGCTCGGGACTAATTTGCAGACAGTTTCGATACCTTTGCGGGAATGTTTTCTAAACCATTTTGTGTATATTTCAAGGTTTTTAAGGCTGATTTACATGGGTCGATTTTTGTCGCTTCACTGCTTTCCACCTTCATATACAAGGGTAGATCGATGGAATTGCTATTTACACGGTGGAACGACAAAAAACCCCCCAGAAAGTCGGCCGGTGGTAATCAGCCTTTACGTTTGACACACCCTCCGATGGGTGGTTTAAGAACCCACAAATTGTATAACTGGATCAGCAGGCATGGCAAGTAAGAGGTAAAAGTTGGCATGTCGAGATCGGGATTTCATATTTAGACCTACTCACATCTCTAATCTATATGCATGTCAATATGTATATAAGTTATATCGTATGATAAGTAAGTATGCAATTGCAACTCCTCAAACTTCACCAGTTATGACAATGCGCAAAACTCGACACCAAAAGCTGTCAAGTGGGACAAGTTGTGTCAAATCCACACAGCAGACATTAGTGTCACACATGAGAGCGCTGCAAACCGCACAAAAAAAGGAAGCTAATAAAAGGGAATTGCAAAATTGCTTTCATCTTTACTGTTCCTTTTATCCATGACAGACACAATTTGATTAGACCTTCACATACTTAAGTACATAGGTACTTATTCATTTTTTAACAAGTGGAAGAAGGCGTGTCCACTTTGCCCGGCCTCTATTTTGGACGCCATTTTATGAGTAGGTACTGTGGGTTGTTTCTGTATTTTCTAAGCTTTTTTTCTTTGAAAGTAGCCTGCATGAAACGTATTCTATTCCGAGATTTCGAGACTGGATTAGGGGTTTACCTAGTATTCATATGTTTGAGGTAGGTATGTCAGTAGCAAACCGCGACTGAAATCCACAAAAGAAAGGCCATGCAACTCGATGGTGTAACTACGGATATGATGCCTATCACCTCTCATTACCAAGCTTCTTATACCGCAAAGAAAACAGGGGTGAGATAACCTAGAAGGTTACACTGCGCATACCAAATTGCTCCTGCGATAGTCGGGAAACATAAGCCGGCTGTAACCGATATCCACATTGAGTCGGTAGATACCTTTGTCAGGGCTCATTCCGGGCCACCTGATTTCTTCTGCTTCCGAGTTCGCATAGCTCATATATAAGTTTCTTTCTACACATGATGTGAGGGAAGGACCATAAATCTCCCGGAGAACTTTTCTCTCAAATACTCCCAAGGGCAATCTCATCATCACTCGACACTATCCATAACTGCGAGGCATACACCAACACAGGTATGATGAGATTATTTAGCGTCATCATTTTTCGTCGATAGAGAGTTAGAAGCTCCATTGCATACTCAGTAGTACGAAGTAGAACTTGTTGGCAATAGTAGGGGTATTCGCTCTTAAGTGTATGTGAAGTTACAAGGGTCTAGGAAGTACACAAACTACAATTGCAATAACAAATCACTCAGAAATTGATGTTACACTAGTGGTATTCGCTCTTTAGTGTATGCTATGTACAATTGTAAATGTAACTTAGATGAGCGTGAGCGCACCTTGTTATCATGGGGTTACAACAATCAGCTGATTTTTATTTTGATAAAAAAACTGCGCACGCAATATGCCAAGAAGCACAGAAAAGAGTAGTTGCCAAATGTATAAACAAAAAATCTATCAATTTGAGAAACATAACCTCAAATTCAACTGATTGTTGTAACCCCATGATAACAAGGTGCGCTCAAGCTCATCTAAGTTACACTTACAATTGTACATTGCATACACTAAAGAGCGAATACAACTAGTGATTCTTCGCTGGATTTCTACGCTGATATGACGTATTAAGTCCTCAAAGTGAGCAGACTCGTGGTAGCCAAGCTATAGGGCCACTGGCTTTTCGCTTGATGACAGGAAATACTTCGTGACACTGCAAGGCGGTCTTTTTTCGTCTCTTTATCGAGGTCCCAACATTATTGCGTTTTCCAAATCCGTATAGGCCAAGCAGAACCAGTCCCTCAATACGTTAGGTACGTCGAAATTTAGAGCAAATTCTATTTTGCCGTATCCGTCGAAACTTTGATACGCATACAAACACCCGCAGTCTACTTAGCTATCAGTTGTTCCAACGTATGACGGACTGATTCTACTTGGCCTATTAGTTCGCTACAAATCGGCCGCAGAGGTCCATGCCAATCATGACGTACTGTCTCAGCTTGCCGACGATGGACCTTAGTCTTTCGGACACTAGCATGATATTACCATATGCGTGATTTAGGAAACCGATCCAACGGTATTGGGAGCGATCTGCGATTCATTGGCCGGAAATGACGACCAATGGTCTCGGACAAATCAACCAAAAGATGTCACAGAAATAACCAAACGCTAGTGGTCGTCGTGGATCGGCCACTCGCTAGAAGACCGTCAGTAAATATAGCCAGACAAGTATTGCAATGGAATCCCCAGGGAAGTCAAGGACCTGGTGCTGAGTGGTCGATAAAAAGAACCAGAGGAAGCAGGATACACGTGGAATGGTGTCACTAGAACAGCACCAAACAGGATGCGATTCAAGTTGGTGGACGAGGGCCTCTACAAACCGAGACTTTTAAATCGTATACGCATTTTTGTCGAAAGCGATTGTTGGCAACAGTGAACGGGGAAGACCGCACTGCGTTGGCAAGGTCATGTAGTGAAGGGCTTCTTTCAATGCTACGTTGCCACGATGGCCTTGAGAGAGCTGCCTTTTCCAAAACAAAACAAATATTTTACATACATTCATATGTACATCCTGTGTTACCTTCAGCCAACGGGACAAAAGGCATGGCAACCACTGTTTCTAACCGACATGGAAGCCCATTAAATTGTCATAGAAACAACTTTCATAGTTTGATTGAAAAAATAAAAAAATAGTTTGAGCTGAAGAGACGTTTCAGATTAAATTTAGAACATTTTAAATTTAAAATATTTTAGCAAGACGAGCTTAATATATATTTCCTAAGTGTTTACTAACATACTCACGAAAGCGCTCAACGCTAAACATGGAAGGTAACACGTCTATTACGTCCATGGTGGAGCTAGCTTCTGGGAAATCATCTGCGCAGGGTTCAGACTCCGGTGCACTGCATTCTGCATCTAATGCCTCAGCCGTCAGCAATTGGCATATGGAAAAAATGAAAGTGCTACTAACTTCATTAGAACCAGCAAATACTACGAACGCTTTGGATGTGAGGCGGAAGCACATCAAGGAAGCGTACAGAGCGCGCATGAAAGCCGCACCAAAGACGTTAGTGCAGAAGAGCGAAGAAAAGAAAGACGCCATAGAGCGACAGCTAGAGGAGAGCGATCACAAGTTGCAGGATTTGCTAGAGTTTGGCGAAGAGTTGGTATCCAATATGAAAGTGGCCAACGAGAAGCGTGAACAAATGCGACGAGAGCACGAATACGAACGCGGATGTCTATTGAAGAAAGATCTAGAAAAGGAGTCCATAGAGTCGATAGCACGCTTCAATGAAATATCAGCTAAATGGTCCGAGCTGGAAGAGTTCAAAGAGCCGATGGCGCTATTTGAGCATTTGGAAGAACAAAAAGAAAAGGTGGCAGCGTTGATGGCGAGCAAAGACAATTTAATTAATCAATGTCAAAAGGAGATCGAGCGCATCAACGAGAAATATTACGCGGATCAAATGGCGCAAGCGAACGATGTGCGTTGTTTGGTCGAGCGCATCGATCGTCAAATCGATGTGATCAAAGCAGCGTACAAAAGTCATTTGGATATACTGGAAAATACGATCAATGAAGAGCGTCAGACGATCGCGCTCACCGAGGCCAATAAATGGAAAAAGTTCTACGGCGAAATGGCTGAGAATGAGAAAACGAAATTTGATGTAGCCAAAGAGAAGGAAGAGTTTTATGCTGCCGAGATTGCGCGCATAACCGCGGTGCAGGAAGAGCTCACGTGCAGCACGCGCATACGACTCGAGAAGGAGGCCGAGCTGTTGGAGTGGGAGTTGCGCAAAGTACGCAATACAGTGCTGATGAACTCGGAAAAGTTGGACTATAACTATCAGGTGCTGCAGAAGCGCAACGAAGAGAACATCGTGATCAGCAATCAACAGAAGCGGCGTCTAGCCAAACTCAATGAGAATATTGCGGCGCTGAAGCTAAAAATTGCGACGATCAATAAGCAACATCAAACCAAGTTGCAACGATCGCTGCTCGACATAGAAAAGTTGCACGAGAGCATCAGTGAGTTAGAGATCAAAGCGCAACAATTTCGTGCGAACAACAAACGAAAATTCGATCTCGTGTGGGAAATAAATTTCAAAGAGCTGAAGGATATGCTCACGAAAATTTACGAAATCGATCGCATACTCTACGAACAACAATTGGCCATACCGTGGACGATGCCCGACTATGATTTGACCGATATTAATGAACGTTCACGCAACGAGTTGAAAGGTCATGTCAAAACGATCAAGAAGAAGCCAAGTGTTGTGCAACTACCACGTACCCGCGAAACTGATGTGGAGAAGGGTTTGGTGCGTAATATTTTGCGTCAAATCGCCGATCGTGCTGGTTTCCTTATCGAAGAGAAACTTTTCAAAATACTCGAACCCTACTCGGAGAATGAGCAATGCATCGTGCGGCTCGACAATGTTTTTATAGCTTTGCGCGTCGAAAATGTGCATATGATTTCAATGTTAACCGAGTGCTTTCTGCCCTACTCCTATTGCCCGAATTGTTCCGATGGCTTGCCGAAAGAGACAATGCTAGATTTTTATAAAATTGGGCGCGAACTCGATGATTTGGCTGCTGCCGAAAGTAGCGGCATGTCTACGGAGAGTGAGTCGACGCTACATTTGCCGCATAAGCTGTCACCTGCGGAGAAGCAGGAAAAACTTAAGGGACGTCCAACGTGTCAGAAGCATTATCTCGTTATAGAACCAGTATTCGTGTTAACGGCTTTGAATGAATTCACGAAGATACAAATGCAAAAACAAATCGACTACAAGGCCATACTTGAGGCGAATCAATTGTTAGCCAATACAATTCCATTCAGTGATGATACCATAAAGAAGTTTTGGAGTAAATTTAAAGATTATTTTCCCAAAGAGAAACGTAAACTTTGGACAACTTTGGAGCATGGTTTGAATCATTATGTGGAAGTTTTGAAGCAGCGCACCAAACTCGATGAGGAATGTGTGTTTTTACGCAGACAAAATATGGAGCTGAAACATTTGCTACAGAAATTTAAGGTCTGAGGAGTTTTGGGAATCGAGAGCTACATAAGCGATGAGGGGTATGATAACTAGGATATTTTTTTGAATTATTTTTTATATGTACATTTATATTTGTTTATAAATAAGGGTTATGTCTATGTACCACAAAAATTTATATTGACTATTAAACATTTCGAATAAAGAATATTGTGCCTATTACATATTATTCATTTAAATTCGCATGTGTATCCAATAGTAAGCGATTATCCATAATTTAAGTGTTAAAATTTTAAAGAATTTTTGACTTCCTTCTTTAGATAGGACTCAGTAACATATAGTTTGGCCCCCTTCCGCATTATAGCGCTCGACACTTTTCGCAAACCGAACAATTCGCTCCTATTCTTGAAATTTGCGGTTTAACCAAGGTATAAATGACCACTTAAAAATTTGTTTCATGTATTTAAACATTTTCAAATATTCATTCTTTAAACATTTGAGATTTCTGCTTACACCCCTCGTGATCATTGTTTTCGGGGCCATTTGTTGCCTTCCTGGGTAGAAAATAATTTAGGCAAATCTATTCTTAATCAAGGCGCTGACTAGATTTTCCTACAATAGACAATTCTGCCTTCGCCCTGCCAGGGCTCTGGAATGGAAAGCGTATGTTTTTCAATTTAAGGGACTGCGTAAACTTTCATTGGCAGGCCCATGGTTTTAAAAGGGAAAATCTAGTCAGGCCCTAGGCTTCACAGATTTTCTCCCCGGGTTCTAAGGATCGTTTCGGGATTGTTTTCGAGGGTTTTGGCACTTTTCGGTATCGATTTGGACAGTTTTAATATGGCTTTTGGGATAATTTCGGAACTATTTGGGATCAACCGGAAATAGGCCCTCAAACAATCACGAAATAGTTTTGAAAAAGGCACGAAATGATCCCGAAAAAAATTAACAATGACCCCTAAAAAGTCCCGAAACAATCCCAAAAAAGACCAGATATTCTAAAAACATTTCCAAAATGATCCCCAAAAAGTATTGAAATAATCTAATAAAGTCCAGAAAATATTCCGGAAATACCGCTAAAAAACACTGAAACGAGCCAAAGAAGTGCCAATGTGATCCCGAAAAAATTTAAACAATGATCCCTACAAAGTGGAGAAACAACCCCAAAAAAGTCCAGATATTATTCTTAAATCATTTTCAAAATGATCTTCAAAAAGCCCTGAAATGATCTAATATGGTCCAGAAACGGTTCCGAAAATACCGCAAAAAAAGCACGCAAAGGATCTCTAAAAAAAGTTCTAAAATGATTCCGAAATTATCGCCAATAAATGTCAAAATTATCTAAAAAAAAGTCCCTAAATCCCGAAAAAATCCCGAATATAACCCAGAGTACTCACGGCTTTCTAGACCTTTATATTTTCCTCAGGAAAAAGTCTCGTTCACAGGTAGTTTTCGCTTTATTCCAAGCACCATTTCCATATCAAAATGGGACAGGGCTCGGAACTACAGTCACAGGCTTATAAAACGCACTGATTGGTGAGCGATGTTAACCCCAGGACCAGATCACCTACTATCAATTTTAGCGCAGCTGAATTGGACGTTTCCAGAAGTTAATGGTGAGCGGGTTTGTTGCTCCTCCCATTACGTCTGACGTGCGACCGAAAATTCTTGAGATTTTCTTAGCCGAAGCTCAGGCCTTGGCCACGTGCGACATTTTAACACTAGAGATCCCCAAATAAGGGATTCTTAATTCCGGAAATCACACGTCTTGTAGATCACCTAGGGTCCAGCATCTCTCCTGATGTTGGGAAGTCATGGTCAACCATTAAAACCCTAAATATGAAGTTTAAGTCGCCTTATGGTGATAAGGCTGTGTTCAACAGCGACAGCTTTTTCGCAGTGTAGACTGTATCCCTCGGTGAGCCATCAGGCTGGTGCATAAGTGTAAAGAATATCGAAAGCAGACTATTTTGGAGACCACAAATAGCGCGGGTCCCATAAAATATAGAGTACCACCACCGCGATGAGTTCCAAAAGCACTCATAAAGGGTTTGCATTGTTTCCTATTAAGACAACAGGTCGAGTTCGGGCCATTCTAGTTCTTCACTTTTGATCGAAAATAAATGATTACCACGGGATGTTTCTCAAAGCTTTTCATTACACCCGACGAAAACCTCGGTCATCCTTTTTACGACCACGAATGCGCAAAAGAACACGTTATTAGTTATTCCTATCGATGGTAATACGTTACCGTCATAGGATATATTTTTTTCGCTAGATGGCGCTAAAGTCGCTATATTTACAAAATCTTTATGGTACGATTTTGTTCAGATTTGGCAAGTATGTTTGATATATAGTCAGGAGTTCTCTTGGTAAAGCTGGAGTCGAGATATGCAAACAAAGAAACCTATTATGGTTTGTTTCTTTTAAGTTTCGCAGATAAGGCGCAGGCATCTGCTAGTCTTTACACATAATATAATTATAAATTTATGTCTGACTGTCCGCATGTTTGTGAACGCATCACTCATAATCTACTGAATGGAATTGACTGAAACTTCACCGTTGAATTACAAACTTAAACTTAAAGATATCCCTTATTTCGATAACTTGACCGATTTTACACTACCTTTGGGCGGGATAACACTTGCGGGTTCTACTAGTTTTGAATAAAATAAAAATATCTGTAAAAAGTTCGTTTCTTAAGTCTTTTGTTCATACAAAAGGGCTTTGAGCAGTTATTGTTGATTTTGTTCCCTTCCCAGTCGGAAAAGGTAATGTACAGCAATGCATAAAGTAATGTATAGCTCCTATAGACTATACATGAAAACATGCATGAATTTTTCTACAGCGATGTCACCCAGCAATGGAAGCATATCTCTCACTCATTACGTACCGCCGCTGAGGCCACTATAGGGTTCCAGCGAGCCCGCAAAAACAACTGGTACGATGAGGAATGCAGCACTGCCTCGGACAAAAAGGACGCTGCCTACAGGGAGAGGTTGCGAACGGGCGCAACCCGCAGTGTATGGCAACGCTATCGTGAGGCAAAGAAGGAAGAGAGACGCCTTTTCAGAAAAAAGAAACGTGAGGCCGAAAGGCGTGAGTGTGAGGAGCTTGAGATGCTGGCTGACAGGAATGATGCCCGAAAATTCTATGAAAAGATCCGGCGGATGACGGAAGGTTTTAAGACCGGGGCAAGTTCCTGTAAGGACAATAATGGCGACCTGGTAACCGACGTACAGAGTGTACTTAAATTATGGAGGGAGCACTTCTCCTCACTGCTAAATTGCGAGGGAGACGTCGAACCCGATACCCCAATCCCTGACGATGGAAAAGTCGTCCCACCACCTGACTATGATGAAGTGAGGATAGCTATATCCCGGCTGAAAAACAACAAAGCGCCTGGAAAAGACGGACTGCCCGCCGAGCTGTTCAAACACGGAGGCGAAGAGCTGGTAAAAAGCATGCATCAGCTCTTATGCAGAATATGGTCAGACGAGTGCATGCCTCCAGATTGGAATTTAAGTGTGCTCTGCCCAATCCACAAGAAAGGCGATCCCGCTAACCGCACCAACTACCGCGGAATCAGCCTTCTTAATATCGCGTATAAGGTTCTTTCTAGCGTATTGTGTGAAAGACTGAAGCCCATCGTAGACAAGCTGATTGGACCTTATCAGTGTGGCTTTAGACCTGGTAACTCTACCATCGACCAGATTTTCACGATACGCCAAATCCTGGAGAAGACCCATGATAAAAGAATCGACACACACCATCTCTTTGTCGATTTCAAAGCCGCTTTTGACAGCGCAAAAAGGAGTTGCCTGTATGCCGCCATGTCTGAATTTGACTTCCCTGCAAAGCTTATACGGCTTTGCCAAATGACGTTGAGCAATACTAACAGCTCCGTCAGAGTCGGGAAGGACCTCTCTGAGCCATTTGAAACCAAACGAGGCTTCAGACAGGGCGACTCCCTTTCATGCGATTTCTTCAACCTGATGCTGGAGAAGATAATTCGAGCAGCAGAGCTAAACCGCAATGGTACAATCTTTTACAAGAGCGTGCAATTGCTGGCGTATGCCGATGATATTGATATCATTGGCCTTAACAACCGCGCCGGAAGCGCTGCCTTCTCTGGACTGGATAAAGAAGCGAAAAAAAGTGGGTCTTGCGGTCAACGAGGACAAGACGAAGTATTTGCTGTCATCAAAGAAAGAATCGGCGCACCTGCGCCTTGGCAGCCACGTCACTGTTGATAGTTACAAATTTGAAACTGTGAATAACCGAAAATAATATCAGTCTAGAAATCCAACGGAGAATCACTCTTGCGAACAAGTGCTACTTTGGACTGAGTAGGCAATTGAGAAGTAAAGTCCTCTCTCGAAGAACAAAGATCGCGCTCTATAAGTCTCTCATCATACCTGTCCTGATGTATGGCTCAGATTCATGGACAATGTCAAGAGAAGATGAGATGGCCCTTGGAGTATTTGAGAGAAAAGTTCTCCGGAAGATTTATGGTCCTTCCCGTGATGCCGACGGCGAGTATCGAAGGAGATTTAACGATGAGCTGTACGAGCTTTACGCAGATCTGACCATAGTCCAGCGAATTAAAGCCCAAAGGCTCCGCTGGCTGGGTCACGTCATGCGAATGGACAAAGAAGCTCCAGCCCAGAAGGTTTTCCAATCGTCACCCGAATTCGGCAGCAGAGGAAGGGGGAGGCCTCGACTGAGATGGAAACAACAGGTGGAGGATGACTTGAACTCCCTTGGGGTTTCCAATTGGCGTCAGTTATCGCTAAAAAGGAATGACTGGCGTGCTTTGATAGGCGACGGCCAAAATCGCTTAGGCGGTTAAGCGCCAATAAATGATGATGATGATGATGATGATGTCATAGGAAAAGTAATGTGTAATGTAAACTAAAGATACATGTTTACATTACTTTTTATATTACTTTTTATAAATGAAAAGATGCATTACTTTTCAAGAATGAAAATATGCACTACAAGGGATACATTATATCTTACATTGCCTTTCTTGAATGAAAAGATGCTTTACAAGGGACATATTTAATTTTGCATAACATTTTATAAACTTCCTTGTGGAGTAACAAGGACATTAAGACACAGTGAGGCTCTACAGCGGGGGAAGTGTTAAAGTCCTATTTTAAATGTTTGAATGTCGAGCTCGTCATGGGCTACGACCAAGATGAGTGCACCCAAAAAAATATAATATAAAAAAAAAACTCCAAAACCAAAAAGGCACCGGCATCAGGAGCAAACAGTCCAGTCGACTCTCGACTTCTGAAAGGCCTCACAGCAGCAGAAAAAGCGATGAAGATGTAAGTAACGAGCAGCAGTTTCAAAATGAATTTAAATTGTATTTTTTTATGTTTGAAAGTTGTGTATTTTTGTTTTTTTTTTGAAGTTTTCAAACTACAAATAAAAATAGAGCGACACATTACTCCCTTCCTTGCTTTTGGTATGGTCTTTTCTAACATCAAAATTCGTACATCTTTTCATATATGAAAAACATTTTTTTTTTAAACTACAAATCAAAGATTGAGCGACACATTACTCCCTTCCTTGCTTTTGGTGTGATCTTTTCTTATAACAAAATTCATACATCTTTTCATGCATGGAAAAAGGTAATGCATTGCCTACTTTCCCACTGGGTTTTAGCGGTAAGTTCCAAAATAAGTGATCACATTGAGAAAAATATGGAAGCTATGTAGCGCTAAAGATAGACCTAAACGCCCATGCTATTACACTGCCTTGCAAATGGGATATCTTTGCATAAACGCACTTGCACGAAATCTTTGTGATGTAAGTGAATTTGACTTGTTGTCATTTGACCATTCTCTATTGGAAATCTCATCTATCAATGCATGCTTTGCATTTACAACGTTGGCAGTTGTTTTTGTTTTTGAAAACTCCTTGTTTTCTACTACGTATTAAATACATATATGTTGGTATGAGGGTATATCTGTCTTGCATTTTTGTCCCAACCGATGCCTGTGCTGCCACACTCCCATTTCAAAATGGCTAACTCTAACAAGAGTCATAGAACAGGGCGACAGAAAACATTTGCAACTGAAGCTGCATTAGTGACATGGACTAAAACAACAACTAGAACGTTTGGATTATGTGACAACATAGAATGCTGGCGGCTGCAGCAGCAACACATCCGAAACCCTGGTGGCGACAACAGCCTGGCCAATAGTGGATCATCCGGCAACGCAACGAGAATTCAACATTGGCAATTGCACTTCTGCCTCTCACCGTATTTCTAGACTTTTGTCATTTGTTTTACGGTGAGTGAATGATAACTGACAGTTGAACAGGCAAAACAGTGAAAATTGTCAATGCCACAACAAAAAACCAAAAACAAAATGCAACAAACCAAACATTGGCGACTAGAGAACAAGCAAGCTGAAATGTTCATGACAGCCGCAACAGACACAACAAGGAAGAAGGGTTACATTTCATGCATTTGAATGTAAATATAAACGGAACACACCAGACTCTCTCCAGTACATAGATACATGGCAAACATTTTTACCCATTGAACGCGCCAGCTAAAAGGGTGTATGGTCTTCTATTGGAAGATTTGCTGATGCTGACATTTCCACCGTCGCTTTCGTTGTGGCACGTCGCCATCGTCTCATGTTATTGCAACTTAAATGTCAATAAATATTGCAAATACTAACGCAGAACAACTAATGGGAATTCAGCGGCAACTGAAATGAATAGAATTTTTGTTGTTGTTGGCGCAAAGTAAGAACTTTTACCCTATAACTTGGAAAAAATATGTGCAGTCGACAAACTATTAATACAAATATAAACCAGCAAAAATTATACTTCATAAATGCTGCTTTTGCTACTTTGGATAGACGAAGAGTTTGTGTGCTACAGCGTGCTACACCTTCGTACTATATCAAAATGAAAGTTTGGAATATTTTATATCGATCCCCGAAAACAAATTTTGCCCATTTTTGCCTTCCTTGAATTAGTGGCGAAATTTTCATAAAAGTGACATGGTGTATACGTAACATTTTTTGTTCACAAATGTGTAGAAACGAATAATTGATGCTGCAGTGGTACCTATTGGAATTCTTTAAGAGGGAGCTGCAGAAGGAAACATTTTTAAGGAAAAGTGATAAGACTCCTAGGCATCTTGAAATAACTTCCAAATGAAATATGTCCCACCCGACCAAGAATCCTATTTAAACGAACATCGAAGATTTATGATAGTTTCGCGTGGCTTCAAAGTTCGTTAGATATAAGAGTCTCGGGTTTAAAACGGATGTTAGAGAACTTAAGAGAATGGTCATAGTTTCTCGTACCTTGAAAGTTCGCTACATATAAGAGTCTCGAGTTAAAAACGGATATTTATTTTTTTCTCTGCCACCTTCATATATTTGTCAAATAAATGAAAAATGAATTCAATTATAAACGCTGGTCTATCTTGGAACTCTATAAAGAAGTCTTTAAATGGACAGGAGTAGTTTGGAAATAGAAGTAAGTCTGTTATAGCCCTCGAATTTTTAAATTTCACTCAATCTAACAGTTATTTTCCTTCTTAAACCGTTAGGATTTCTTCCTGTATGGCTATTTATATATGTATATCTGGAAGCTAATGATCCCATCATGATCCTCAATGCAAACTGCCGGTGCCGTCGCATATTGAGCCCTCTCGTCTTGCCGACCAATTATTTATTTATTTTTATTCTTATGTTCATTATTTAACTATGTGCCTGTATCCATTTGTATTATGTTTGTGATTAAAACTACATATATAAGTAAATTATATCCTAAAGTAATTAAAATATATCCTAAAGTAATTATAATAAAACAGATTGAAATTACCAAAAAATATGAATTCAATTTGAATGTGGGACGAGGTGGAACTTATCGTTAGAAAAAAAATTCTCGAGTCGTTTTCGGTACTTTCTCGATAGCAAATCGCATCGAAAATATATTCGGTTGCGATCTGTTTTCAGCAGCTATAAAGTGTCGTAAACTGATCGGATATCGAGAAAGTGAGCTCTGCTGCCACAAACTGGGCGACATGTAATACTTTTACGATAGTTTTGCGGAACCCATTCTCGATACATTTGTCAGGAAAATGATAGCTAAAGCTTCGAAAACTAAAGCATTTTCCTGAGCGTTGGTCGGGTGGGATGTGACAAAAAAACTCATAAGGTTTGTTTATTGGGCTGCTCTAGCTTACGCCAGATTGAGATATTTCACAAAATTGTGTTTAACGAACACTTTTCTTGCTCCAGGTTGCTCTATCTTTTATTTCATGAGTACGCTCAAAACAAAACTAGAGTAATCCAGATCACAAATTTGTGATTTAGCTTTTTTATGGAGTAAGTTAGAGCAGAGAAGCAATTGTCGGTCAGGAAAAAAATATTTTTTGAAAACTGAAACAAAATTAGCTTGCAAGAAAATCAATGTTTTTGTATACGTGAATTTGCATTAATTTTGAAGATTTAAAATAACTCCCAATGCGTTGGAAATTATTTCATAATATTTTGTTGGGAGTTATTTTGTAATGACATAACTACCATAAGCGGTTTATAATGTGCGTGTAATTAAAGCGAGGGTGGCGTGAAAAGCACCACTCGTTTAACCCAATACAGAACATATATTTGAGTCCTTATTTTTAATCTAACAATTTTAGTCCTTTCGCCTTACAATCCTCACTTTACTTGCTTTTTCGCCTTCCTTGTTCCTCGCGCTCGTCCCATTTATATTCCAATTTATTTATCGCTCTCCTTTCACCTTTACATTTATTCCCGTCTCTTCCCTTACCAACCACTATTCTCTTTTCTTAGCTCCCGCCATTCTGTACTTATTTCCTTGCAAAAATATTTTATCCTCCCCTTTACAAATGTTTCCGCAATTTGTCCGCTCTCCTCTCTCTATATTATTGACGCTTTTCACCTCTCTTTTTCCCCTAAAATACCGTTTTCTCTCTTTGGTTCCTTTTTCTCTTCGTCCTTTTCACTTCTTTCTTATAATTAATTTCCATTACTTCCTAACCTCCACCTCTTCCCCTTTTTACTCATCCCTTTCCTTATCTTTGCCATTTGCCTTTATCATTCCATTTTCCCTCTTTTACATACGTTTGTTTCAGCTGACTGCAACGAAAAGGCAGACCACCTTGCAAAACAACCCAGGCCGTGAAAGATCATACATAATAGACCGTGAAAATAGTCACGGTGTAACAGGGACTTATAATAATAATATAATAGCTCTTATATCTCTCTTTGTTTATTCTTCTTTGGCTCTTTTTTCGTATCATATGCAGTCCTTTGTCGGAAAAGATTCGGTATGCTTCGGCACAGGCACCTTCTGATATCAGCACGACTGATTGATTTAAACCTTCGGATGGCAGATTATAGTCGCCTCTTTTGATAGGCATACCTTGCTCCGGCTTTATTCTAAGAACCAAGCAAGCAGAAGGAGCGGGTTGAGGGCTTTCGGAACAAATAATTTTGTATAGAGTTGAACATACATATCGTCGGCTAAGAGTGTAAACCTGCCAAGTCCCGTTCTTAGCCAAATCGACTTTGTGATGCGGTTTGAAGCAGTAGCCGATTCTGCAGTTGGAAAACGAGAGAAAATCATCAAAATAAATATACAAATATCAAAAAAAAAAAAAAAATGTATGAGAAAAGCTGCTAAATCCAACATATAGAGCTTCTGTCGCCCGGTTACTGTTCTATTCTAGAGTATTACTTTCTGGGTTTAAGTCAAGGTAATAGCCAGCGAATATGATTTAATTTTTGATATTTCAAGGTAATCATGGTTCTCAAACCATAACCTGAAAGTTCAAGTTAAATTTGGTTTTTTGCCTCTACTGAAAAATATTTTTTTGGTCTTTGGCAGGTGTACACTCTCTACAAAGCCCTAACGCCTAACAATACAAATCCAGCATTTTTTAAAGCCGTCAGATCATCGGTTAGGCCTTTAATGGGTTGGTAAATTAGAAGAAGATATTAGAAACTTAACCGATATGGAAAAGTAATTTCCGCAATTTTTAGAATGTTGTTTGAAACATTTTCTAGCTTTACTACTGCAACAACTCTCTGTTATCTACTTCCTTTGCCTATTCAGTTCACATCATCGCATAAACCATAGGATCATATGACGGTAAGCCAGAAGATGAACATTTAATCTGCAACTCTACGCTAAATTTTTACTTCATTAAATTGCTTTACACCCCATTCTCGGCGCATTTTCCGCATACACCACCGCATCGACATTCCAGCAAATACTCAATTCTACTCAACTTAAACCACAAAGTTTAGCCACACACAAAAGGCAAGAACGCTTGATTATGATGATGATGAACCTTCCACGGCCATGATAGTCGAGACAATCATGGCTGGCTATAAATGTTTTCCTCACAATAAACCTGCACACCACCCTCTCCACCCAACACCTGTGCCGTGCTGCTTGTTTTTTTTTTTTTTTGTATCTTAGCCGTAAAGGTTAGCCACTAACAACTGCGCATGCGGAGCGGCCTAAGTCTGCTTGGACGTACCTCATGCATCATATTCACAGTCATTGTCATCAACATTACGCATTTATGACGCATTTTCTCATAGGACAACAACAACACCATACACAAAAGTAATAAACAATCTGCGAGACCTCAGCAGCAGTCGGGCTGTGAGTGCTGATAAACGCCACAAAATGGGGCGCAACAATTGGAACGAAACATGTTTGCGGCTTTTGGCAAACTTCGCCGAACTCTCTTGTCAACTGCGCCACTTACGACACTTGCCGCAGCGCACTTCTTTGTATTTGTTTTTCTTTTTGTGCATATAAATTGGCAATCCGCGGAGTACTCATAGAGCGCTTGTAGCGTAGCGCAGATCTAACAGCTCGGACGTCCCCAGGGTCATTGCAAATATGTACATAAATAGTTTGGCTTTAACTTTGATGTGAGCATGCTTTAGCTATTTGCTGTTGTGGCATGGTACTGGCACGGTGGGAGCAACTGACGATTTTGGTGGGGAAAAATAGAAAATTTGGGATTTAAAACTGTTGTTAAATTAAATAAAACTAAAAGAAATGAAATAAAAAAAAATAAAAAAAAAACATAAAATTAAGAAAAAAAGAAGAAAAAAAGAAGAAAAAAAAATACAATAAAATAAAACAAAAAATAAAATAAAATATTAAAAAGAAAATACAATGTAATAAAAAAAAAAAAAAAAATAAAATAGAACAAAATAACATAAAATAAAATAAAATAAATAAAATAAATAAATTAAATAAAATAAGTAAAAAAATTAAATAAATAAAATATATAAAATAAATAAAACAAATAAAGTAAATAAAACAAATAAAATAAATAATAAATAAAATAAAATAAATAATAAATAAAATAAAATAAATAAAATAAAAAATAAATAAAATAAATATAATAAATAAAATAAATAAAATAAATAAAATAAATAAAATAAATAAAATAAATAAAATAAATAAAATAAATAAAATAAATAAAATAAATAAAATAAATAAAATAAATAAAATAAATAAAATAAATAAAATAAATAAAATAAATAAAATAAATAAAATAAATAAAATAAATAAAATAAATAAAATAAGTAAAATAAATAAAATAAATAAAATGAATAAAATAAATAAAATAAATAAAATAAATAAAATAAATAAAATAAATAAAATAAATAAAATAAATAAAATAAATAAAATAAATAAAATAAATAAAATAAATAAATAAATAAATAAATAAATAAAATAAATAAAATAAATAAAATAAATAAAATAAATAAAATAAATAAAATAAATAAAATAAATAAAATAAATAAAATAAATAAAATAAATAAAATAAAAAAAATAAATTAAAAAAAAAATAAATAAAAACAAGTAAGGAAAGCTGTCTTCGGCTGTGCCGAAGGCTAAATACCTTTCATGAATAAGCGTCACGATTTTCACTGTTTGATCCCCAGTACAGCCTGTGTGAATTTAACTTTAGCTCATACCGAAATTATCGGAGCTATCGATTATATGGGGACGATGTGTTATATTGGTCCAATCTCATTGATTTTTAACATCGACATTCCACATTCTAAAATAGCAACATTTACGAAATTTCACGTTCCTACCGATATAATTACAGGAGTTATCTACCAAAATCCGTTTATCGGAACAATCGATTGTATGGGGGCTATGTGAAATATTTATCCCATTTCAATGATTTTCAACATCGATATTTTACATATAAAAATAGCGATGCTTCCAAAATTTCGCGTTCCTATGTGTTTAATTACAGGACTTATAGCCCAAAATCCGCTTATCGGAATAATCGATTGTATGGGAGCTATGTGAAATATTTATGCCATCTCAATGATTTTCAACATCGATATTTCGCATATAAAAATAGCGATACTTCCAAAATTTCACGTTCCTACCTATATAATTACAGGAGTTATCTACCAAAATCCGTTTATCAGAACAATCGATTGTATGGGGGCTATGTGAAATATTTATCCAATCTCGATGATTTTCAACATCGATATTTCACATATAAAAATAGCAATACGTCCAAAATTTCACGTTCCTACGTGTTTAATTACAGGAGTTATAGCCCAAAATCCGTTTATCGGAATAATCGATTGTATGGGAGCTATGTGAAATATTTATCCCATCTCTATGATTTTCAGCATCGATATTTCACATATAAAAATAGCAACACTTATAAAATTTCACGTTCCTTCGTGTTTAATTACAGGAGTTATAGCCCAAAATCCGTTTATCGGAATAATCGGTTGTATGGGAGCTATATGTAATATCGGTCCGATATTGCTGGTTCCGACAAATGATTCCTATATTGGAAAATGGTGGCCGCATACCAAATTTCAGCCAAATATCTCAAAAACTGAGGGACTAGTTTGCGTTCAATCAGACAGACAGACAGACGGACAGACGGACATGGCTAAATCAACTCACCTCGTCATCCTGATCATTTCGGTATACTTATTGATGGGTCTATCTCTTCTTCTTCTCATATTTACAAACATCGGACCAAAGTTATAATACCATTTCATGTTCATGAAAGGTATAAAAAAAAAATTAAAAAAAAAAAAATAAAATAAATAAAATAAATAAAATAAATAAAATAAATAAAATAAATAAAATAAATAAAATAAATAAAATAAATAAAATAAATAAAATAAATAAAATAAATAAAATAAATAAAATAAATTAAATAAATAAAATAAATAAAATAAATAAAAAAAATAAAATAAAAAAAAAAATAAAATAAAATAAAATAAAATAAAAAAAAAATAAAAAAAAAAATAAAATAAAATAAAATAAAATAAAATAAAATAAAATAAAATAAAATAAAATAAAGTAAAAATATTAAAAAAATAAATAAAATAAAATAATAAAATTAAATAACAAAATAAATACCATAAAATAAAATAATAAAAAAAGAAACAAGACACCAAAAAAAAAAAAATATTCAAAATAAAAAAAATTAGATAACAAATATATAAAAAAAATATTAAATTAAAAAAGTAAAATGATAAAAAAATTATATAGTTATCATAAAATCAAATAAAATTAAATAGGGTAAAAAAGAAAATGTTTTTGCCTCTGAAGCTGAGTATGTAATTCGTTTTCTAAAAGGTTTGGGTGCATCATCTCTCATAGCGTCCGACGGGTACGATATTAATTTCCTTCAGCTAGTTTACGATATGGTAAAATGTGCAAACCTAGTCATAGTAGCCGCCGGTAGTTGATGTAGGTGTACCTCAGGCCGATGGTTATTCCTGTTGTGATAGTTTTCAAACATCCTCTATGCTAGCTGGCGATCGATTTTAATTTTAGTTTCATGTGTGTATAGAAAACAAGAAAATTTTTAATGGTACCAATCCATGGCAAAATAATTGAATGGTAATCGCAGCCCAAAACAGAATACGAAATTACCGTTTTGGCCCGAACTTTTGTGTCAAAAGCAGTGGCAAAACAACAAACGCATAAAAACACGTGAGCAAACGATATACTTATTTTTCCTGGCTTTTTACTTGTTTTTCCACATTTTCTAAAGAGATTATCACAAAGCACTCACTAAATTTCTTTTCACAACTATTTTTTTTCTAAAAAAATAACTAAAACTCATTAAAACACGCAAACGAATTCCGTAGAGCTTTTCCACGAACTTTGCAAAGAATGTAAACAAGAAAACAAAAAGGGTGATAGTTTGAGTGATAAAAAATCAACAAAGCATGAAAGAACCGTTAGCCACAGCTGTCAATACAACCAGTAGTTATTGAGCCATGTACCAATCCAAAGCAATACAATCGATTGACTCTCCTCTTCTCCATTTCTCCCGGCTAAGTTTTTGTTTCACTCAGTTTCTTTCATCATACTTTTGCGGTGTTTGATGGCAGCAAGCCGCTTTTGCTGATCATTATCAATGAGGCCAAAGCAATATCGCCACCGTGCCAACTATTCTCCAATAACATCCAATCGCCTGAGCGTCCACCACCTTCTTAAGCTCTCTATTTATATTTCTTGACTTTAGCTATTCCTCTATTTGGAGTTTTTAGTTGTCGTTTTGCTCTCCATCAACCAGCTCATTCGATGGGTTTTCAATCAAGCTCACCTTAAGTCGTGTTGTATGCTCATAATGTTTGGTATGCGCGTGTGGATTCATGTTAGTATGTGTGCTGTAGACTTTCAGGCCGTCGGTAAAAGCCGTCGGCGATTTTGTTCATTTTTTAAATTTTTTATATTTTGAGGTTCCGGTATCTTTTAAAGTCTTTTTTTCTGGTTCCGGCATCTTTTCTAAGTTCGGTTCATTTCCAATCCGGTACCCCTTCCAAATCTGGTATTTTTTACAGGTCCCTAATATTTATTTTACAAGCCGTAATTTTTTCCAAATCCGGTACCTCTCACTAATCCGCTATCATTTTCAAATCTGGTATCTTTTTTTACCGGTAACATCCATAACCCGGTACAAACGGTATATTTTTATACCCAGCTGTACTTGTACACAGGGTATTATAACTTTGTTAGGATAACGGTTGGTTGTACAGGTATAAAGGAATCGAGATAGATATAGACTTCCATATATCAATATGATCAGGATCGAAAAAAAATTTGATTGAGCCATGTCCGTCCGTCTGTCCGTTAACACGATAACTTGAGCAAATAATGAGATATCTTCACCACATTTGGCATGCGTACTTATTTGGGTTCAGAATAGATTGCTATTGAAAATGGGTAAAATCGGACCATAACCACGCCCCTTTTTCGATATCGAAAATTTCGAAAAACGTATAAAATGGGTTAATTCAATATTAGAAGCAGCTACAATGATAAAATTTGCAATATGTATTGATTTAGATGTTCTAAGGCCGATTTTATAAAAATTTTTGAAAAGGGGGCGTGGTACCGCCCACGTATATTTTAAGAAATTTTAAAATTTTGACTCTTAATAACTTCAGAACAGTTTATGCTAGTATAACGAAATTTCGTAGAGGACATACTATTGTTGTGGTAAATTCAGCTATAGAAAATAAACGAAATCGCTTCGCGACCACGCCTACTTTTTCATAAAAGTTATATTGAAAGGAGGTGGAAATATTGAAAAGTCCATATCTAATTAACTGATTTCGCTATAATAATATAATTTGGTACATACATCAACTTTCATATTCTTTACATAATTTTTTTAAAGTTTTGGAAAGTGGGCGTGGCACCGCCCACTTATGAGTCAAGCAATTTTTAAATTCGACTGCTAACAACTTCAGAACGGTGTGAGATAGATTTACGAAACTAGGTACCAGGCATGTTATGTTTATGTAGAGTACTACCACAGAAAATAAGAAAAATCGGTGAACGATCACGCCCACTTTATGTGCACAGCTGGGTATGTAATGTTCGGTTTCACCCGAACTTAGACTTCCTTACTTGTTAAAATATGGTATCTTTTCTAAATCCGGCACTTTTCTTAATCCGGTATATTTTTGAGATAAAAACGGTATATTTTCTAAATCTGGCACTTTTTTCAAATCCGGTACCATTTTTATTCCGGTCCTTTTTAAATACGGTATCTTTTCATAAACCCATCCATTCTGTTTTCAAGTCCGGTATCTTTCTGGTATTTTTTTCCGTTCCAGTATCCTTTTCAATCCGGTATTATTTTCGAAACCGGTACCTTTTCCAAGTGCGGTATCATTTTCAAATCCGGTTAGTTTTCCAAATGCGGTAAGTTTTCTTGCCTTTCTGTTATTTCTCCCGTTAGAGTACATCTTTCAGCCGCTTTATTTTTACTCCAGTATATTTTTCAAATCCAGTATGTTTCTGAAATTTTTTTTCGTTCCAGTATTTTTTTTCAAATCCGGTATCTCTTTTAAATCCAACATCTTTCCCACATCTTTTTTAAATCCGGTATACATATTATTCAATGCGGTACCTTTTTAATATCCGCTATATTTTTAAAATCCGCCGCCGCCGGCTTACTAAGTGCTCGGCCTAAATCTGTTATATGATCGTGTGTATGTTTTAAGATGAGTATCAGAAAAGAAGTTAATCATAATTTCAATGGCAGTAGTCAATAACAACAAAAGGAAGAACAAAATTAAGTTAAACTTTTATATTGAAATACTTTCGTTGATTAACAACGAACAATGCCAGTGATTTGATAGATGCACACATGTAGGCATGTGTAGTGGCAAGATTTAGACAAAAGCTACATTCTCTTCAAAATCTACGCTGTGTGTGATCTTTGCCGAAGTTTCAGATAATCCTTAAACAAAAAAACCACACATTTCGTTGTGTTACCTATTCAGGACAAATGTTAGATTAAAATTAGCCAGCGCCATAAGACTTGATCTTCCATTTTCTGATACAAGTTCAACTGTCGTGGGAACACTTTTTCTACTCCTCAAACCACCGAATCATGAATTTTAGATGCGTCTTCCGACTTCATATCCTAATGAGGGTATCTTCTAAACCTCTAACCATCCGGTGAGTCTTACAGGGGGCATTGCCTAGCCTTCTTTATGTTACTTTATTTGTATACCTTTCATGAACATGAAATGTTATTATAACTTTGGTCTGATGTTTGTAAGTATGAGAAGAAGAAGACATAGGCCCACCAATAAGTATACCGATATGATCAAGGCAATGATCTGAGTTGAAGTAGCCATGTCCGTCTGTCGGAACCAGCAAGATCGGACCGATATTACACACTGCTTCCGTACAATCGATTGTTCCGATAAACGAGTTTTGGCCTATAATTCCTGTAATGAAAGGAGTAGGAACCCTACAAAAATCGTTGGATTATGTGTTCCAATTTTTCGATATTGGAGTACTCCAATAGTAATCCTTTATATACCTCATCATTTAAATAACGTGACTGAATTCATTAAAGGTACGACGACTTCGGCATACCCGAGATAGACTTTTTCTTACTTGTTTTTAATTTTTTTTTTATTTTATTATATTTTTTTATTTTTTTTTTTTTATTTCATTTTATTTTATTTTATTTTATTTTATTTTATTTTATTTTATTTTATTTTATTTTATTTTATTTTATTTTATTTTATTTTATTTTATTTTATTTTATTTTATTTTATTCTATTTTATTTTATTTTATTTTATTTTATTTTATTTTATTTTATTTTATTTTATTTTATTTTATTTTATTTTATTTTATTTTATTTTATTTTATTTTATTTTATTTTATTTTATTTTATTTTATTTTATTTTATTTTATTTTATTTTATTTTATTTTATTTTATTTTATTTTATTTTATTTTATTTTATTTTATTTTATTTTATTTTATTTTATTTTATTTTATTTTATTTTATTTTATTTTTTTTTATTTTTTTAATTTTATTTTATTTTATTTTATTTTATTTTATTTTATTTTATTTTATTTTATTTTATTTTATTTTATTTTATTTTATTTTATTTTATTTTATTTTATTTTATTTTATTTTATTTTATTTTATTTTATTTTATTTTATTTTATTTTATTTTATTTTATTTTATTTTATTTTATTTTATTTTATTTTATTTTTTTTTTATTTTTTTAATTTTATTTTATTTTATTTTATTTTATTTTATTCTATTTTATTTTATTTTATTTTATTTTATTTTATTTTATTTTATTTTATTTTATTTTATTTTATTTTATTTTATTTTATTTTATTTTATTTTATTTTATTTTATTTTATTTTATTTTATTTTATTTTATTTTATTTTATTTTATTTTATTTTATTTTATTTTATTTTATTTTATTTTATTTTATTTTATTTTATTTTATTTTATTTTATTTTATTTTATTTTATTTTATTTTATTTTATTTTATTTTATTTTTTTTATTTTTTTTATTTTTTTTAATTTTATTTTATTTTATTTTATTTTATTTTATTTTATTTTATTTTATTTTATTTTATTTTATTTTATTTTATTTTATTTTATTTTATTTTATTTTATTTTATTTTATTTTATTTTATTTTATTTTATTTTATTTTATTTTATTTTATTTTATTTTATTTATTTTATTTTATTTATTTTATTTTATTTTATTTTATTTTATTTTATTTTATTTTATTTTATTTTATTTTATTTTATTTTATTTTATTTTATTTTATTTTATTTTATTTTATTTTATTTTATTTTATTTTATTTTATTTTATTTTATTTTATTTTATTTTATTTTATTTTATTTTATTTTATTTTATTTTATTTTATTTTATTTTATTTTATTTTATTTTATTTTATTTTATTTTATTTTATTTTATTTTATTTTATTTTATTTTATTTTATTTTATTTTATTTTATTTTATTTTATTTTATTTTATTTTATTTTATTTTATTTTATTTTATTTTATTTTATTTCATTTCATTTTATTTTATATGATTTTATTTTATTTGCGAAATGGAAAATTCATTCATTAAGTCATCTAATATTTTCCCATAGGATGCTAAGTATGCAGTTCATATCTAAATAGGTACTTAAATAGCTATGCAAAATGTATTACACACATATCTCATAGATACATAAGTACACAAAGTTTTTTCCCATACTTAGCTTCCTCAATCCTCAATGCTTAATCGTGGTGTAATAAAAAGTTAAATAGTAAAATTTAATACTGCCGACTTACGAAATAATAACTATAAACTTTTTTTTTATGTTTACTAACATGAATATGTAAATATGTAATTTGCATGAAAATCTTTCATGATTACATCTAGGACAAGAATGCAATAAATAATAAAACCCGATGTATTAGTACAGAAGGTTATAAAAAGACTAGAATTAATCAACGAAAAGTTTTTTATATTTTATTATCAGGCGATTATTTCAATTTCTTCTTTATTCACCATTTTGCTATGGTTCTAAGAAAAAAGTATGAGAGTTGTTCTTGTTGTTAACGACAAAAATTTTACTCCCTTGCGGTACTGCCGGACTGTCTCGGGAACGATTTGGTATGACTAGTCGAACCTTCTGACAGTCAGTTCGTCTACATAGTTTTACAATAAATCTCTTCATTCTCCCCTGCCGAAATGCTTTTAGGGCAAAGATGAAATTTAAGATTACATTTTTGTATGACAGTAATTCTATTGAATTAAGGCTTAATTATACATCGTTATCGCTAACGCCAATCCCATAACGATAATCAGTTGTTCCAACCAAAGTTATGGAAATCAATGTAAACGATTAGTGATGCCATAACATAACGCTAACGCGTGTACATTGATTTCCAAGGGCTGGTTGCAACAGCTGATTAGCGTTATGGGTATGGCGTTAGCGATAACGATGCACAATTAAGCCTTTATGCCCATCACGGACAACTAACTGTAAAAAGCTAGCTTGTTATTAATAAATATATTGATGACGTTCTTTGACATATTTGTGTCGTCGGACCCACTTTATGTCGCACCCAATTTTTAGGACACATATTTTCCTGAGTTGGTTTCAACAGTGGCAGTAAAACTGTTATTAATAAAACAAGTAAGGAAGTCTAAGTTCGGGTAAACAGAACATTAAATACCCAGCGTAGCTTTTTCTCGTTTATTTTGTGCCGTTACGTAGTACCGCAACCTAGCACGCTGGGTATAAAAACAGCATGCACTAAATTGACATGTTTCACGGCCCTACCTCCCAAGGGTCGCACTTTCCAGAATTTTCGAAGATAAAAAAGTTGGGCGTTTTGGGGAAAGGAAGTCGCTCACAAAAAATTAGCTTGTTATTAATCAACAACCATATGCCTATGGGCGCTCCTTTCAGTATCCAATGTCAGGACTCATTTCCGAAGACAGCCAAACAGGGAAAACGACGCAATACAAAATGAATTAAGTTAATAATTTAGTTTGATGTAATTGCAGCGAGATCATTACTTTTACAAAAAACCTCAACCCCAAAACCGAAGCTGCAATTAGGCACACTAAGTATGGACGATCGTACTAACACATAAGTGACTTTCCGAATACATACATTTTTATATTTCGAGATGACAACAATAAAACATAGTTAAAGTTGATTACACAGAAAGGACGAACGAATCACATCCAAATAGGCTGCACGACGACACTGGAATAATTAAAAACGTGGATCGATTTCAGAGCCCGAATCAATCGAAGGAACGAAAGGCTGGC
This sequence comes from Campiglossa producta, assembly GCA_964058755.1. NCBI lineage: Eukaryota > Metazoa > Arthropoda > Insecta > Diptera > Tephritidae > Campiglossa > Campiglossa producta. The sequence goes on along the minus strand of CAXKVI010000003.1, from coordinate 47,382,085 downwards.
AACGCGTCGCGGCGCCGGTGAGGGTAGCAACAGTGACATTTGTCAACAATAACAAGCTGAGTAACTAGCACATATCGACAGGAACAACAGTAACAGCATTGCAATACGAGAATTTTGACGTTGGCGCTAGAGTGCAACGTAAAAAAAAGAAAAAATAATAATAAAATGCGCGGGCGCTATCGCCAAATTGAGGTTTTTGTCTCGCAACGCTGGGCACTGGGATATTACCAAGCGCAAAAGCACAGAGCTGAAAAAAAAATCGCTCCGACTCGAACTAGTTAGCGATTGTTGGCGATAGCAGCTACTACAGTAGCAACACCAACAACAGCTGCGAGTGGCCATGCGCTAGCACGATTTGTTGGCTGTTGTCGAGTGTCTGGGATGCGGCTGCAGCAGTAGTCAGGCGGTGACAATAGACAACAGGTACCATCCCAGCTACTGACTACCGGCACGCCGAACGCCGACGACAACATAAAATCATTGCAATCTCTCCCGCTGTTCATACAAACAACTGATTTTTTTGCTGTAGCCCGCTTTGACGGTAATGTTTGTTGCTACTGTTATTGTTGTTGTGATCATATTTTTTGTTGCCACCGTTTATTTTGTTGTTAGTCTCATCGTTTTTTCTGCAACGCCGAACCTAAAATTGTTCCTTTTTTTCTCAAAGCGCAGCTCAGCTTTTATAGTCATACACATTTTTTCCGAAGATTGGCCGACTTCATTATTTGTCAGTAGCAATTTTACTGTCCACACATCGTCGGCATATCCGTTGCTGTTGCTGTTTGCCGTATTTTTTTGTTTCTTAAGTGTTTTTCTACAATTTTCGTTTTTATAACGTTTGTAGCCGCTTTGATAACATTAAATCATCTTCAAAGTGAACAAACTATTTTTGTGTTTGAAGGAGGATGCTGGTTGCCGAGCTATTGATAGTGGCAGCAGCAACAGCTGCAGCCGCAGCCACAGCATCCAACACAAAAATTGGTATGATGAACCTTAACCATGGTCGCGTTTGTGAATGTAAAACTTTTAAATCAACTCATTGCGGTTTGCACTGGGGAGCAGACATTCATTATTTTCTCAGTGGCAGCTAAGAGCGAAGAAACAATAATAGCAACAACGTTAACAACAGCAATCAACAATTGCTGTAATCAATATTACATCTTTTAGTTACAACTCATACTAGGTACATACGCATACATACATTCCCTCATACATATGTACCCATAAAGATTAGGGTGGGTTAAAATGATTTCTTTTTATACCCGCTGTGCGACCACAACAGTCGGAGATAGCGGTTTTAAAATCAATATTCCCAGCAGGAAAGAATGGGAGAGCACGGATCGGAGTCCCGTCACTCATGGCGGCACTTCCATTTATACTGATGGCTCGAAGTTAGACGGCAGAGTTGGGGGAGGGGTTTATTCAAAGGATCTGAACCTTGAGCTCTCCTTCAGACTACCTGATCACGGCGGTGTCTTCCAGGCTGAAGTTTCAGCAATCATGGATAGGCCAACACACTATCAGACAGGACATTTTTATATTCAGCGACGGCCAGGCGGCCATCAAATCCCTTGGCTCTTACTCGTTCAACTCTGAATTGACGCTCAGCTGTCGTCGATCTCTACAAGAGATGGCCCAACAGAATCGCGTTAACCTCACATGGGTCCCGGGGCATAGGGCAAACGAAGTTGCGAGGCAGGGCACGACCAAGCAGGTTCTTCGCGATAAAGAGCGCTTAGGTATGCCGTTTGCCACATGCAAGCTTATGCTGGAGGAATACACACTCCGCCAAGCCAACGAAAGATGGCTGCAATCTCCAGGATGCCGGATATCCAAAGAAACCTGGCCGAAATGGGATCATAAAAGATCAAGACAAATTTATGCCCTAAGGAGAAGAGAAATCTCCATATTAATAGGCGTATTAACTGGGCATTGCCTCATTGGTAGGCACGCAGAAAGACTTGGTGTGCCCTACCGACGATGCTGTAGGAGTTGTAAGGATGATGAGGAGGAGGAAACGGTGGAGCACCTCATCTGCAACTGCCCGGCTATAAGTGGCTCGAGAATGCGATTTTTGGGAGTTCCCTTCCTGGTCAGCCTACGCCAGGTCACGGAGGACCTGATGGCCTTCATCAAGTTATCTAAATGGTTCGAGGAGGAGTAACGGTGTCGGTATAGGAAAGTCAGTCCCGGGATTCTGCTATGTGGAGAATTCCGTTAATACCGGGATTTTCCATATGGCAGGGTCCCGGAACTGACTTTCCTAGTGTTGGTGGTATCACAACGGGCCTTTTAATACTGGCCTAGGTGTGCCTCTGCTGCAGCCACTTGAACCTAACCTAACCTATACCCGGTGTACTAGTAGTAGTACAAGGGTATTATAAATTGGTCCATATAACGGTACTACGTAACGGCACAAAATAATCGAAATAGTTATAGAGTACTTTCTAGCCAAGGTACGTTGCTATTGAAAATGAGCGAAATCGGATGACAACACGCTCCCTTTTTCGATATCGAAAATTTCGAAAATCACATAAATTGACATATTTCGGTAGCTGAAATGGCTAAAATGATTTTATAGGTGAATAACCTAGTAGGTAGGTAGGTAGGTGGAATGGCTGCGACAAAGTCGCCCAATTAGCTTTAAAAGCCGTTTTGATGCCATAAAACTCGTAGAAACCTACTGCCGTGAGTATATGCTACAACCACCCAGAGCTGTTTATAAACTCCAGGATGCTTGGGATCCCTAATTCGGACACTCTCCCTAGATTTTCCAAAAAAGGGGTCCCAAACACTTTCAGTCGTGTTCTGGCTAGACCGGGGCACTTACACAGTAAGTGCTCAACGGTCTCTTTTTCATTAATGTCTTTACAGCTTCTGCAGTGGTCATTATGCGGAATACCCAGTTTTTCCGCATGCGTACCTATCGTCCAGTGGCCCGTGCAGACTGCTACAAGCTTGTAGGTGTCTACTCTGGACCTGCTTAGAAGTCCCCTTGTCCTCTTCTCGCTGTAGTTCGGCCAAGTGGCTCTCGATATTGCACATGTAGTAGTAGCTTTCCACTTCCGCTGCGCTTCATTGAGAAAATATTTTTGGAGATTCCCCTTGGCTACTGCCAGGGGTACCCCAATTTCCAGTCT
>CAXKVI010000003.1:47308900-47378745 GCA_964058755.1 Campiglossa producta | reverse complement strand
TCAAGGCAATGATCTGAGTTGAAGTAGCCATGTCCGTCTGTCGGAACCAGCAAGATCGGACCGATATTACACACTGCTTCCGTACAATCGATTGTTCCGATAAACGAGTTTTGGCCTATAATTCCTGTAATGAAAGGAGTAGGAACCCTACAAAAATCGTTGGATTATGTGTTCCAATTTTTCGATATTGGAGTACTCCAATAGTAATCCTTTATATACCGCATCATTTAAATAACGTGACTGAATTCATTAAAGGTACGACGACTTCGGCATACCCGAGATAGACTTTTTCTTACTTGTTTTTAATTTTTTTTTTATTTTATTATATTTTTTTATTTTTTTTTTTTTATTTCATTTTATTTTATTTTATTTTATTTTATTTTATTTTATTTTATTTTATTTTATTTTATTTTATTTTATTTTATTTTATTTTATTCTATTTTATTTTATTTTATTTTATTTTATTTTATTTTATTTTATTTTATTTTATTTTATTTTATTTTATTTTATTTTATTTTATTTTATTTTATTTTATTTTATTTTATTTTATTTTATTTTATTTTATTTTATTTTATTTTATTTTATTTTATTTTATTTTATTTTATTTTATTTTATTTTATTTTATTTTATTTTATTTTATTTTATTTTATTTTATTTTATTTTATTTTATTTTATTTTATTTTATTTTATTTTATTTTATTTTATTTTATTTTATTTTATTTTATTTTATTTTATTTTATTTTATTTTATTTTATTTTATTTTATTTTATTTTATTTTATTTTATTTTATTTTATTTTATTTTATTTTATTTTATTTTATTTTATTTTATTTTATTTTATTTTATTTCATTTTATTTTATTTTATTTTATTTGATTTTATTTTATTTGCGAAATGGAAAATTCATTCATTAAGTCATCTAATATTTTCCCATAGGATGCTAAGTATGCAGTTCATATCTAAATAGGTACTTAAATAGCTATGCAAAATGTATTACACACATATCTCATAGATACATAAGTACACAAAGTTTTTTCCCATACTTAGCTTCCTCAATCCTCAATGCTTAATCGTGGTGTAATAAAAAGTTAAATAGTAAAATTTAATACTGCCGACTTACGAAATAATAACTATAAACTTTTTTTTTATGTTTACTAACATGAATATGTAAATATGTAATTTGCATGAAAATCTTTCATGATTACATCTAGGACAAGAATGCAATAAATAATAAAACCCGATGTATTAGTACAGAAGGTTATAAAAAGACTAGAATTAATCAACGAAAAGTTTTTTATATTTTATTATCAGGCGATTATTTCAATTTCTTCTTTATTCACCATTTTGCTATGGTTCTAAGAAAAAAGTATGAGAGTTGTTCTTGTTGTTAACGACAAAAAATTTACTCCCTTGCGGTACTGCCGGACTGTCTCGGGAACGATTTGGTATGACTAGTCGAACCTTCTGACAGTCAGTTCGTCTACATAGTTTTACAATAAATCTCTTCATTCTCCCCTGCCGAAATGCTTTTAGGGCAAAGATGAAATTTAATGGCCTAAGCAAAGCGTAGTGTTTGTATCGGACAGACGTGCTCAACTCGAAAGCTATGGCTCTTTGGTAGCATGGAAACTCAAATCATGAGCATCAGTCTGTCCGTCCTTAGTAGGGATAAATAAAGTCAACTAGAAAGGGATTTCAAGCAATTCTTTACCTATAGCGGTTTCGAGAGGGGCCACATATAAGATTACATTTTTGTATGACAGTAATTCTATTGAATTAAGGCTTAATTATACATCGTTATCGCTAACGCCAATCCCATAACGATAATCAGTTGTTCCAACCAAAGTTATGGAAATCAATGTAAACGATTAGTGATGCCATAACATAACGCTAACGCGTGTACATTGATTTCCAAGGGCTGGTTGGAACAGCTGATTAGCGTTATGGGTATGGCGTTAGCGATAACGATGCACAATTAAGCATTTATGCCCATCACGGACAACTAACTGTAAAAAGCTAGCTTGTTATTAATAAATATATTGATGACGTTCTTTGACATATTTGTGTCGTCGGACCCACTTTATGTCGCACCCAATTTTTAGGACACATATTTTCCTGAGTTGGTTTCAACAGTGGCAGTAAAACTGTTATTAATAAAACAAGTAAGGAAGTCTAAGTTCGGGTAAACAGAACATTAAATACCCAGCGTAGCTTTTTCTCGTTTATTTTGTGCCGTTACGTAGTACCGCAACCTAGCACGCTGGGTATAAAAACAGCATGCACTAAATTGACATGTTTCACGGCCCTACCTCCCAAGGGTCGCACTTTCCAGAATTTTCGAAGATAAAAAAGTTGGGCGTTTTGGGGAAAGGAAGTCGCTCACAAAAAATTAGCTTGTTATTAATCAACAACCATATGCCTATGGGCGCTCCTTTCAGTATCCAATGTCAGGACTCATTTCCGAAGACAGCCAAACAGGGAAAACGACGCAATACAAAATGAATTAAGTTAATAATTTAGTTTGATGTAATTGCAGCGAGATCATTACTTTTACAAAAAACCTCAACCCCAAAACCGAAGCTGCAATTAGGCACACTAAGTATGGACGATCGTACTAACACATAAGTGACTTTCCGAATACATACATTTTTATATTTCGAGATGACAACAATAAAACATAGTTAAAGTTGATTACACAGAAAGGACGAACGAATCACATCCAAATAGGCTGCACGACGACACTGGAATAATTAAAAACGTGGATCGATTTCAGAGCCCGAATCAATCGAAGGAACGAAAGGCTGGCAACGCGTCGCGGCGCCGGTGAGGGTAGCAACAGTGACATTTGTCAACAATAACAAGCTGAGTAACTAGCACATATCGACAGGAACAACAGTAACAGCATTGCAATACGAGAATTTTGACGTTGGCGCTAGAGTGCAACGTAAAAAAAAGAAAAAATAATAATAAAATGCGCGGGCGCTATCGCCAAATTGAGGTTTTTGTCTCGCAACGCTGGGCACTGGGATATTACCAAGCGCAAAAGCACAGAGCTGAAAAAAAAAATCGCTCCGACTCGAACTAGTTAGCGATTGTTGGCGATAGCAGCTACTACAGTAGCAACACCAACAACAGCTGCGAGTGGCCATGCGCTAGCACGATTTGTTGGCTGTTGTCGAGTGTCTGGGATGCGGCTGCAGCAGTAGTCAGGCGGTGACAATAGACAACAGGTACCATCCCAGCTACTGACTACCGGCACGCCGAACGCCGACGACAACATAAAATCATTGCAATCTCTCCCGCTGTTCATACAAACAACTGATTTTTTTGCTGTAGCCCGCTTTGACGGTAATGTTTGTTGCTACTGTTATTGTTGTTGTGATCATATTTTTTGTTGCCACCGTTTATTTTGTTGTTAGTCTCATCGTTTTTTCTGCAACGCCGAACCTAAAATTGTTCCTTTTTTTCTCAAAGCGCAGCTCAGCTTTTATAGTCATACACATTTTTTCCGAAGATTGGCCGACTTCATTATTTGTCAGTAGCAATTTTACTGTCCACACATCGTCGGCATATCCGTTGCTGTTGCTGTTTGCCGTATTTTTTTGTTTCTTAAGTGTTTTTCTACAATTTTCGTTTTTGTAACGTTTGTAGCCGCTTTGATAACATTAAATCATCTTCAAAGTGAACAAACTATTTTTGTGTTTGAAGGAGGATGCTGGTTGCCGAGCTATTGGTAGTGGCAGCAGCAACAGCTGCAGCCGCAGCCACAGCATCCAACACAAAAATTGGTATGATGAACCTTAACCATGGTCGCGTTTGTGAATGTAAAACTTTTAAATCAACTCATTGCGGTTTGCACTGGGGAGCAGACATTCATTATTTTCTCAGTGGCAGCTAAGAGCGAAGAAACAATAATAGCAACAACGTTAACAACAGCAATCAACAATTGCTGTAATCAATATTACATCTTTTAGTTACAACTCATACTAGGTACATACGCATACATACATTCCCTCATACATATGTACCCATAAAGATTAGGGTGGGTTAAAATGATTTCTTTTTATACCCGCTGTGCGACCACAACAGTCGGAGATAGCGGTTTTAAAATCAATATTCCCAGCAGGAAAGAATGGGAGAGCACGGATCGGAGTCCCGTCACTCATGGCGGCACTTCCATTTATACTGATGGCTCGAAGTTAGACGGCAGAGTTGGGGGAGGGGTTTATTCAAAGGATCTGAACCTTGAGCTCTCCTTCAGACTACCTGATCACTGCGGTGTCTTCCAGGCTGAAGTTTCAGCAATCATGGACGCCGCGGCTTGGATAGGCCAACACACTATCAGACAGGACATTTTTATATTCAGCGACGGCCAGGCGGCCATCAAATCCCTTGGCTCTTACTCGTTCAACTCTGAATTGACGCTCAGCTGTCGTCGATCTCTACAAGAGATGGCCCAACAGAATCGCGTTAACCTCACATGGGTCCCGGGGCATAGGGACATTGAGGGAAATTGTAGGGCAAACGAACTTGCGAGGCAGGGCACGACCAAGCAGGTTCTTCGCGATAAAGAGCGCTTAGGTATGCCGTTTGCCACATGCAAGCTTATGCTGGAGGAATACACACTCCGCCAAGCCAACGAAAGATGGCTGCAATCTCCAGGATGCCGGATATCCAAAGAAACCTGGCCGAAATGGGATCATAAAAGATCAAGACAAATTTATGCCCTAAGGAGAAGAGAAATCTCCATATTAATAGGCGTATTAACTGGGCATTGCCTCATTGGTAGGCACGCAGAAAGACTTGGTGTGCCCTACCGACGATGCTGTAGGAGTTGTAAGGATGATGAGGAGGAGGAAACGGTGGAGCACCTCATCTGCAACTGCCCGGCTATAAGTGGCTCGAGAATGCGATTTTTGGGAGTTCCCTTCCTGGTCAGCCTACGCCAGGTCACGGAGGACCTGATGGCCTTCATCAAGTTATCTAAATGGTTCGAGGAGGAGTAACGGTGTCGGTATAGGAAAGTCAGTCCCGGGATTCTGCTATGTGGAGAATTCCGTTAATACCGGGATTTTCCATATGACAGGGTCCCGGAACTGACTTTCCTAGTGTTGGTGGTATCACAACGGGCCTTTTAATACTGGCCTAGGTGTGCCTCTGCTGCAGCCACTTGAACCTAACCTAACCTATACCCGGTGTACTAGTAGTAGTACAAGGGTATTATAAATTGGTCCATATAACGGTACTACGTAACGGCACAAAATAATCGAAATAGTTATAGAGTACTTTCTAGCCAAGGTACGTTGCTATTGAAAATGAGCGAAATCGGATGACAACACGCTCCCTTTTTCGATATCGAAAATTTCGAAAATCACATAAATTGACATATTTCGGTAGCTGAAATGGCTAAAATGATTTTATAGGTGAATAACCTAGTTATTCTATTATAATTTTTTAATGCATTTTTTAAAGTGGGCGCGACAACGACCACTTTTAAAGGAGCCATTTTTTTAAAAATTCAACTGGTTGTAACTTCTAAACGGATTACGGTAGAGTGATGAAATTGGCACAAAGCATACTGGTATCGTTAGAAGTATACCTGATGAAATTGGATAAAATCTCCCTCCAACCATGGCCACTTTTGATATCGAAAATTTCGAAAAAATCACCTAAATTGACATAATTCGGTAAGGGAAATGGGTAAAATGATATAATTTGGTAGGCTGAACCCCCTAGTCACGCTTTATGATTTTTTGATAAATTTTTAAAAGTACCCTGCAGCGAAACCGCAAACTAGTCAGAAAAATACTAGCATACAACTAGAATTTTCTGGCTGAAGTCATACTGGTCAGGAAATATCCATACCTGTACACAACTAGAATTTTCTGGCTGATCATTCCTTTCGTTTTCTCTTATAATTCATAGATGCTTTTTCGTGATAGGGTAAATACAAATAGCCGCTGCCTTCTTATGAATAAACATGAAAATAAAGTCAAATGATAAAATAAAGGCTAAGCCAGGAAAATTCTGGCTGAAATCATACTAGTCCAGGTTTAATGCTTTTAGGACTAGTATGGTTCTAGTATATTTCATACTAGTCCTTTTTGGACTAGTATGGGGAATAGTTCATTATTTGGAAATCATACCAGTCCAGGTTGAACTAGTATGGGACTGGTATTTTACAACAAGTATAATTCTAGTATATCATGACTAGTAGATGACTGGTATGTTCTGGTCGAAATCTGACAATTGACATTACGTAGGACATCAACACGTAAAAAATACCAGTTGGATATATGAAGACAAAACACTGACTAGTTGGGCCCGGTGCACCAACTAGCTGTAAAGTAGTTTTCAACTAGTTGCTTTCGCTGCAGGGTAGCCGTGGCACCGCCCACTTTTAATAATATCGAAAAGGGGACTTTTCAAATCTGGATTTTTCTCGACTTTTGTCCCCTGATAACTTTTTTAGCACAAACGGGATTGATGAGGACTTTTGCAGTTTTCTTCCTGGGTGTGAACCGAAGCTCTCTACAAAAAAGTGGGAACTTTTGTTATACAATATAAACTAAATTTACCGGACTAGTATTTTTTTGATGTTATGCATGGAGAAAAGGTGGCTATAGCTGGAGAACTAAAGGCTTTACCCAAATAACTATTTTCATTGTCGATAGGGAACTTCGTGACAAATAAACGGTAGAAAAAAAATGTCTACGCATACTAAAGTTTTCGAGTAAGACCCTGAAAAGTCTATACGTGGCATATATTTTCACACTTAGTATCACACTTTAAAATCCGACAATAAATGCCGAAGATATGAAGAAAAATGCAGTTGGGGGACATCTAGGGTTGCCCGAAAAAAAAGTTTGACAATAGTTGAATGAAGCGATCGAAAAAAAATTACGAGATCCGAAAAAGAAATGTTCAGGCTTGTCTCAGAAAGCACCACTCATATGATTGTTTTTGACCATTTATACATTTCATTTAGCTTCCATTCTAATGTTTTTCAAATAAAAAAGTAGAGTTAATTTTAGGAATTCGGACCTATTTCGAAACTACATAGGTACTTCAGTAATTTAGTAGTAAAATTTATTTTGTTCGTGTTTTTATTTGGAAACCGAAACCGGAATGAAACCGTACCCGAAACCGAATTAAATGTTTAAGAACGAAACCGAAACCGAAACACTTTGAATAACCGGAACCGAAACGGTAACCTTATTTTAATCGGTTTTAGACCTAGATACAAATTAAAGAACGCAACATTCATCATTCACTCTGTACAAATGCAAAGCCCAAGCCTCTCTCTTAACTCTACATTCGGTGTTAAGTTCCGTAGCTGGAATCATTGCTACTAGCGCTACTGTCTTTTGTCGCTGCTGTACCTACATTTTTTTTTACTTCTGCTAAACACATCCTTGAATTTCAATTAATCCTAAGCAATTTACTCTATTTTTAGATTTGATAACTAAAAAAAATCTAATGTCGGAGATATACCTACATTCCAACTTGTGGTGTACTGCTTTTAAGTTGTTTCCAACAAATTGGCGGGACCTACACTTTTTTGCTGACTCGGCAACCTGCAAAGCAAATCAGTTTTTGCTGAGCAGCATCTCATGGCAGAAATACACCCAGAGAGTTTGCCAAACTACTGCTGAGGGGCGACGACGTCTAGAAAAATTGTTTCTAAATAATTTTGATGTTGCTTTTGCCAAGTATCGATACCCGACTGCTTGTTATAGTAAACCGAGCACACTGCCGCCACACCACGGCGGCCGCTCATAACTATCACTGCAAAAAATGCGCTTAGTCTAGGATGTGTCCCGGATCAGTAGTAAGGCTGAACTGTTCACATTTGTTTGAGCATGCCCTCCGAACGGGTATGAGAGGACTAAGCCACTTTATACCCAAACGGGTACTTTGACTCCTAAGTATATGCAACAAAAACTAAATTTGCACTAGGCCCCTTTCGGGTATGCTAAAAAATTACAATTTACTTATGTTTGTATGTATATTGGACTGTGACCAAATGTGGACCAACATTAATCAAGGAAAACTCTCTTTAGAGATAAAATTTTTTTTGCAGAGAAGTTTGTCCCATAGCTTTTGTCGTCGTTCATACTAAGTATGTATATGAATATACGGATGTTTGTTTGTATGTTTATAATTTTACTTCTCTTGATCATTAAAAACGATATCGCGGCATGCAGAGATTGCTATAAAAATTGTGAACGTAAAAAACTATAGTTCTTCCAAATAAACGTTTTATTGGATTCCCTGGTGTGACGGACCTCATTGCTTGTTCTTTGTAAATCAATCAAATTAAAATGCAAGGTACTTATAGCCCACTTCACTAGAGTTATTACATATTCAATGCGGCTTCGATAACTTTTATTACCATCTTAGTTATTTTTGTTCTTACTCTAATTAGTGTAATAGTTTTATCTAGGTTAAGTTTTTATGTGGAATATTTTTTAATTAGCATCACTAACTGACGAACATCGAAAACAGCGGTGGCGCAAACTAAAGTCGACGGAATTATAATCACTGACGTTAATTCTCATGTCGAAAGTTGGATTTTTTCACAATGCAGAGAGAGCGCTTGCTTAGCACGTGTGGAATAATCTGTGGGAGAGCAATAAAGTTCTGAGGCCCGTGGGCTAGGAAAGCGTCGGTACCTAAGCTTATGATAGGGAACAAGCGTCGAGTTTCATTCGATTCCAAATTTATAATATATTCTTCGAAAACGGTTCTGTTTTGAGTTTGCTAGTATACGATCACTTCTTTAGTGATGGTATGAAGTGCTCCAGAGATATGATCCCACTGCTCATGTATTCGTCTGGTTTGACTTGTATTCACAGAAAGAATGGGGTCTATCAGCAATTCCGACGGAGCTTCCCGTTGGGAATGATTCGGGAGAGTCGATAGATAATTCATCGCTTTTATCGAAATTTGGTATAGGACTCGCAACGTATAAATGATGAAAAGTCTTTCGACGGATTTTCTGCTGGAGTTTTAGTTCATTTTTTCTATGAACCAATTTGTCTAAATTTTAAGTTTTTTATGTGTTTGTGAATATCTTCCCTCCCGTTTATGAAAATAAACGAATCGTTTCATTATAGTACTTAATTAAAATTTTTGATGTACCTTAGAAAAAAAGATATACCCCATAACCAGCTTATGATGCTCCTATTTAACAATAATCGCAATATTTCGAATTTTTTCATACAAAACCCTACGGAAAATACATATGTACATAGTTTTGCCTAATTTACACACCTTAAATTCCGTAAAATATGTTCGATGCTGTCATTAAACGATTCACAAGCGTGCACAACAGGACACAACATTCACTTGCACACATACCAAATACAGTTGGACACAACAAAACAACGGTCGGCCGGTTGACGCTAGCATTCACAATTGGTGTAATTGAATTAAAACGACTGAAATTCGCAAAGCACAATTTTTTAAACAAAAGGCAACAAACAACAAGTAAGGAAAGCTGTCTTCGGCTGTGCCGGAGGCTAAATACCTTTCATGAATAAGCGTCACGATTTTCACTGTTTGATCCCAGTACAGCCTGTGTGAATTTAACTTAAGCTCATACCGAAATTATCGGAACTATCGATTATATGGGGGCGATATGTTATGGATTAGACCAATACCCATTGATTTTTAACACCGACATTCCACATTTTAAAATAGCAATAGTTACGAAATTTCACGTTCCTACCTATATAACCACAGCAGTTATCTACCAAAATCCGTTTATTGGAACAATCGATTGTATGGGGGCTATGTGAAATATTTATCCCATCTCGATGATTTTCAACATCGATACTTCACATATAAAAATAGCAATACGTCCAAAACTTCACGTTCCTACGTGTTTAATTACAGGAGTTATAGCCCAAAATCCGTTTATCGGAACAATCGATTATATGGGAGCTATATGCAATATCGGTCAGATCTTGCTGGTTCCGATATTGGAAAATGGTGGCCGCATACAAAATTTCAGCCAAATATCTCAAAAACTGAGGGACTAGTTTGCGTTCAAACAGACAGACAGACAAACGGACAGACGGACATGGCTAAATCAACTCATCTCGTCATCCTGATCATTTCGGTATACTTATTGATGGGTCTATCTCTTCTTCTTCTCATACTTACAAACATCGGACCAAAGTTATAATACCATTTCATGTTCATGAAAGGTATAAAAACAGTTACATACAGAAAAACTACAATCAAATAAGTAAAAGTAAAGCGAACCTGCCGCCAATTACTGACTTTGCTACTGAGAGTACAAGGGAGGGTGGAAAGAGCAGTAGAGGGAAGCAGTTCGGGTGAGCGAGCATTTTGTGGCAAATTGAAAAAGAATGTGGTGCGCTTGTAATCAATTGAAGGCAAAAGGAATTAAAACAAATGAACACAAATAGCAATTCTTTATATACCTATACATACAAATCGGTATACACATGTGAAATACACTGACACACACGTATTTGTTAGTATGGAACTAAATTAATATACGATAAAATAAACGGAAGATTAGCGTAAGAGCTAGTAAGGATGTGTAAGTTTGAGTAAAACAGAGTAGTTATACATACTAGAGTTTTCCCAGTGATTGAAATTCAACCTTATTCTAATTTACTTCGTTTTTTGAAGTCCCTTTCCTTTGATTTAACAATTTTTCTTCTTATTTCCCATATTTTTCCTATCCTCACATTCTTCCTCCTTCTGCTTTTTACTCTCTCTTCCTCTCCTGTCATTTCTTTTCCATTTTTTGTTGTTTTTTTCAACTTAATTTTCCTTTCCTTTCCTTTCCTTCCCCTTCCTTTTCTTTTCTTTCCTTTCTTTTCCTTCCCTTTCCTTTTTTATATTATTTGAGTTTCTTTCATATGAACTGATTTGCCACATATGTATGTATGTATTTCCATTCATTTTACTTTATTTTATTTCACCATATTTTGTATTATTTTCGCTACTAATTTTTAAACGGGTTTTTGTTTGTTTTATATAAATTTACTTTCAAGATTTCACAATAGATTTTTTAAGAAAAATGTCGCTAGTTTTTTACAAAAACACCTCACCTTGGCACTCTTCTTCTCCGTTTAAACATGAATACTCACATGCCATTTTTTTGTACTTGCTTGTGTTTGTTTTTGTTCCCTTAACCAACAAATCAACTCTTGTGCTCACACTCAGGCTCTCCTACAAAACACCAATGCCAGTGGTCATACCTACACACAGTACAGCGGCTCTGTAAAGGTAATACGTGTTTAGCATTCGTAGTGGTGTGAATTTCAAATAAATTTTGTCATGTTATAATTAATTTTTTTTAATGTTTGGTTTGTTGAAGCACACACACCTCGAGGAGACCTATCAATACATATAAAATTTTGTATACCTTAAAATTGTGATTGTATAAGATATCCGCGTTTGAAAAAATAAAACAAAGTAATATAAAAGAAGATGAAATAAAAAAAAATAAAAATAAAAAATAGAATAAAAAAAATAACATAAAATAAAATAAAATAAAATAAAATAAAATAATATAAAATAAAATAAAATAAAATAAAATGAAATAAAACAAAATAAAATAAAATAAAATAAAATAAAATAAAATAAAATAAAATAATATAAAATAAAATAAAATAAAATGAAATAAAATAAAATAAAATAAAATAAAATAAAATAAAATAAAATAAAATAAAATAAAATAAAGTAAAATAAAATAAAATAAAATAAAATAAAATAAAATAAAAGAAAATAAAATACAATACAATAAAATAAACTAAAATAAGATAAAATAAAATAATATGAAAAAAATAAAAATAAAAAAATTAAAAGAAAATTAAAAATGAAATAGAATAAAATAAAATGAAAAATAAAATAAAATAAAATAACAAAAAATTTTATGAAATAAAATGAAGTACACAAATGTGAAACAAAATAACACAAATTCGGTTAAGCTAAAGTAAATTAAAATAAATGAAGTTTTGTTTAATCAACTAAATTAAATTAAATTGATTTAAAGTAATTAAATTTAATGAAAGAAAATAAATAAAAATGAATAAAAGGTATATACTCCTTGTGCTAGGCTCGTCTGAGTATATAATAAAAATCAGTTCAACAATTCTAAGTAGTTAAATAAAAAATAAATAAAATAACTTACCACATTGACCTTCAGCAGATCTCATGAAAATCGTTTTAAAATAAAACAATGATACAAAAAAATATAAATGCACCAATAAATAGTAAATATATGTATAAGTTTATTATCTCACGAAATTACTATGCCACACGAACACATTAAACCAATTATACAAAATATCTGCAAGTGAGCTAATATAAAAATAATTTTCGACTAAATAAAGCAACAATCGCAGATAAATGCAGTCAAATGCGGTTAACTTGAGTTAATTTGACGAGCGAGTGGGTTACACGTAACTACCAAACAATCATTCGATAATTCGTTAAAGACCTTGCTGACAGTGACAATGGTGTACGAAAGACTTAAGAAGCAAACTTCCATGAACAAATCCCAACACAATGGCATGCATTTGTTTGTGTGAATAGGTTTGTTTCATAAAGTTCACACCGATTTTGCTGTCAGATGTTAGCGCGAATTTTTGTCTTCAATATTGAACGCGCATGCCGAACAACCACTTGTCATTTTTACAGCTAGCTACATTTAGGAAAGATAAGATGATTTGGATAACAATGATATTGTTTTCCACAGGTGTAAAAATAGGTTTTGGCCTCATAATTAAACTAGAGTTCACCAAGTGCTTGAAGTTGACCCACAACAACGGCTAGAAGAGTAATTTAATTTCTATAGATACATGCATGTATATTTACCATAGTAAAAAATTCTGCTTTTTTTGTAGTGTAATTGTATTTTGATTTTTCATTTACTATAATTTATTTCATTATTTTTTTTAAATTAGTTTTTTATTGCAAAAGTCTATATGTGGAATTCACATCCAGGACTCTGGCCCTCGACGATGTCCGCTGTCGATCACTACGACTTACTATTGTAATCGCGTCCTATGAATTCTAGCACAGTCTGTTAAATTTTTGATGAGTCCATAAAGGACAGGCGACCAGACACGCTGCCTTGTTATATAGAAGAAGAACATATCACATTTTTTTAGTGCATTTATACATTCTAGCTTAAATCCATCAAATAATTGAAAAACGGAAGGCGCACAATAGTAAATACTTTTCATCGAATTACACAATTTTGATGGCTAAACATGTTGAGAGCGAGTAACATCAAAAGAAGCAGCTAACAACAGCAGCAACAATTGCAACATTTTGATACTCTTATTCCAGCTCCATATCTAATCGTATTCTTTGGAAGACGAGTTGCGAAAAAGTAACGAGGCTCGTCCCAAACTCTATGCTCTGTTGAAAGCAGTGTTCTAATGAATTTTTTTTACAACTCGTTGGCAATAGATTGCTCCAACTAGAGCGCTATTGGCAGTTCTAGTTAGTCACTTCGATGTTGTATTGTGCTAGTATTTAAGATTGTACGAGTAAATGTCAGTTGTTAGCCTATTACTGACTTTTCATCATTGTCGCTGTCTACCTTTCATTTCTTGTTGTCCTGGCCATTGTTGTCGCCTCCTTTTAGGTAGGTTCAAGTGGCTGCCGCAGAGGCACACTTAGGCCAGTTTTGAAGGCCCGTTGTGATACCACCAACACAAGGAAAGTCAGCCCCGGGACCCAGCCATATGGAAAATCCCTGAGTTGTTGGGATTTTCCACATAGCAGAATCCCGGGACTGACACTCCTAAACCGACACCGTTACTCCTCCTCGAACCACTTAGATGACTTTATGAAGCCCATCAAGTCCTTTATGTCCAGTTCCGCGATCTGGCTTAGACTATCTAGGAACGGAACTCCCAAAAAGCGCGTTCTCACGCCGCTTAAAGCCGGACAGTTGCAGATGAGGTGCTCCACCGTTTCCTCCTCCTCATCATCTTTGCAACTCCTGCAGCATCGTCGGTAGGGCACACTTAGCCTTTCTGCATGCCTACCAATGAGGCAGTGACCGGTTAATACCCCTATCAATATGCAGATTTCCCTCCTAGTTAGGGCATAAATGCGTCTAGACCTTTTAAGATCCCATTTTGGCCAGGTTTGTTTCGATATCCGACACCCTGGGGATTGCAGCCATCTTTCGTTGGCTTGACGGAGTGTGTGCTCCTTCAGCATTAGTTTGCATGTGGCAAACGGCATACCTAAGCGCTCTTTATCCCGAAGAACCTGCTTGGTCGTGCCCTGCCTGGCAAGCTCGTCTGCCTTACAGTTTCCCTCAATGTCCCTATGTCCCGGGACCCATATGAGGTTTACGCGGTTCTGTTGGGCCATCTCCTGAAGAGATCGACGACAGCTGAGCGTCAGTTCAGAGTTGAACGTGTATGAGCCAAGGGATTTGATTGCCGCCTGGCTATCGCTGAAAATAGTGATATCTCCTCCGATAACACGTTTGCTTAACCAGGCCGCGGCGTCCCGGATTGCCGAGACTTCCGCCTGGAAGACGCTACAATGATCAGGTAGTCTGAAGGAGAGTTCAAGGTCCAAATCCCTTGAATAAACCCCTCCTCCAACTCTGCCGTCCAACTTCGAGCCGTCGGTGTATATGGAAGTGCCACCATTTGTTTCGGGACACCAATCCGTCCTCTCCCAGTCTTCTCTGCTGGGAATGTTTATTTTGAAGCAGCTATCCCCGACTGTAGTGGTCGCACAACGATCTGTGCTTAGAGGGAGAAAGCTGTAAGATTCCAGAATACTGGAGTGTCCAATAGTACCCGCACCCCAACTGGAGGTTTCTCTTAGGCGCAGAGCTGATGCCGCCGCTGACCGAAACCCTTCCAGATCAAGTGGCAAAATGCCCAGAATGGCCTGGAGGGCTTCGTTGGGCGTTGTCCTTAGCGCACCGCTTATACAGATCATATTGGATCTATGGACTTTCCGCAACAGATTCAGGTATGTTGTCTTGCTCAGTGCCGGCCACCATACGACGACTCCATACAGCATGATTGGGCGAATGATGGCCGTGTAGATCCAACTGCATACTCTAGGGCTGAGCCCCCATTTTTTGCCAATGGCTCTTTTGCATGTGTAAAGAGCGATGCAAGCTTTCTTCTGGCGCTGAAGAACATTCTCCTTCCAATTCAGTTTCCTGTCCAGAACTATGCCTAGAAACTTGGCCTTATCCGACAAGCCCAGGCGCGTGCCATCTAGTTCTGGTAGGCTTAGTGGCGGTATTTTGTACCGGTTGGTGAAGAGGACAAGTTCCACTTTCCCCGGGTTGATACTAAGTCCGCAGCGAGAGGACCACCTCGAAACCTCTCGCAGTGCTACTTGCATCAGGTCACACAGAGTTTGTGGGAACTTGCCTCTGAATGCAATAGCTAAATCGTCTGCGTATGCCACTATCTTCCCGCCCCCCCAGCTTGTGTCACGTAGCAACGAGTTGACTGTGAGGTTCCATAAAAGCGGGGAAAGAACACCACCCTGGGGCGTTCCCCTTGTGACATAGCGTGATAACTCGACCGTACCAAGTGAAGAAGCTATTTTCCTTCCTCTTAGAAGTTGGTCAATTAAACCAGTTAGAGGTCTATCTACGCCCAGATTAGTTAGAGCGGAGTTGATCGCCTCCGGGCTTATATTGTTGAAAGCCCCCTCAATGTCTAAGAAGGCCACGAGACAGTAGTCCTTTTCACACAGCGATTTCTCAATGACAGATACTAGGCTGTGCAGAGCAGTTTCTGTTGATTTACTCTTGGTGTATGCATGCTGATAGCTAGAGATAAGGTTGCTATCAATAGTCGTTGAAAGGTAGTCGCTTAGTATCCTCTCAAGGGTTTTGAGTACAAAGGACGAGAGACTGATCGGTCTGTAATCTTTTGGCTCGTAGTGGGATGCCTTCCCAGCCTTAGGGATAAACACTACCGTGGCGCTTCTCCAGGAGCCCGGAATGTGGTTGAGAGCCAGGCAGGCTGTGAAGAGAAATACCAGCCATTTAGCTGATGTCTCCAACGTGTTTATAAGTTGCGCGGGGATAATCCCGTCCGGCCCGGCAGCCTTATACGGTTCAAAGCTCTTAACTGCCCACCTTACTCTTTCCTCAGTGATGGGTATATTTACTGCCAGGTTTGTTGCAGGTGCTAGTGGTGCATCATGCAGATTCCCCGGAAAATGTGTATTCAAGAGCAGCTCAAGGGTTTCCTCTTCCGTGCTGGTCCAGGATCCGTCAGGCTTTCGCAAATAGCTGATGGTTGTTTGACTTTTCGAGAGGACTCGTCTAAGTCTCGCTGTGTCGTCGACCTTTTCGACGCCAGTGCAGAAATTTCTCCACGAGGTTCTCTTCGCCTGTCTCAGAGCTTTTTTGTAGGCCCTTAGTTTAGCTTTATATTCATGCCAATGAGGCTCAGAGCCGAAGCTCTTGGCCTTGTTAAATTGTTTCCGGCATGATATTCGGAGCGAGTCCAAATCGTAGGACCACCAATGTGGCCTGTGTTTACCGCGTGGTTTTGGCACTGGACAAGCCTGTCCTAGAGCATTTGAGAGCGCCGATGTAAATGTAGTAACAAGATCCTCCAGCTCCTCTACTGATGAGGGGGCTTGTGAGGGCAGTACTGGTAGGTCTCTGTCTAATATTTCATTGTGTAACTGCCAATCAGTGTTACGTGGATTGCGCTTCATGATTGGTTGTTCTACAATAAAGTCTAAAACCATTTCTATGTAGCGGTGGTCGGAGAAAGAATGTTCTTCCAGAACCCGCCATTTTCTGACCCACTCATAAGCGCCTTCACTACAGATAGTGAGGTCTATGACCTCCCTGCGGGTCTTAGTGATAAAAGTAGGCTCATTACCCACGTTGCAAATCACCAGGTTGGTTGTTAAGAGGTAATCAAACAGAGACTCGCCCCTGGCATTGATGTCGGAGCTCCCCCATTGGACATGGTGAGCATTAGCGTCCGCTCCAATAATAAGATTACCCGTGCAGAAATTTGACACCAGGTCTTTCACCTCCGTTTGTGGTGGGGGTTCTTCGGCGTCGTAGGGCATATAGACCGACGCCACCGTCAGGCGGGTGCTGTCGACCGTTAGACTGATAGCGGTAATATCACCATTGGTGTAGTTAGGTAGGAGAAAGGAGTTCAACTCAGACTTGACCAAAATACACGTTCTGACTTTGCTCTCCTCGCTGGCTCGAATGAGCTTGAAGCCCTTAGTCCCCAATCCGCAGATTCTCGAGCTATTGACCCAGGGTTCTTGGATGAGGACCACATCCACGTCGCCTTTAGAAAGACGACTACTTAAAGCAGCCGAAGCCACTTTAGATTTGTGCAAATTAATCTGAAGCACCACCAACATGAGAGCGCACAGACTTCCCTGCCGTCCCCATATCGTCGAGGTTTGCTCCATCCCGGAGGTTGCCTATCAACGACGAGTTGTTCCGATTAACTGCCCGATGTGGCGTTGCAGGAGTCCTGCTGCCTGTAGCGTTAGATGTTAGTCGCTCAGCGTTGGCTGCTACCACCGTGACGTCGAGGACTTCCTCGTCCTGTAGGCTGTCCTCCATCTCCGAGTTGCTCACAGCACTATCGCCAAGAGACGTGGCGGATAACATGCTTTCCGCATCGGAATCCTCCGCTTCCTCTTCTGGTAATAAGTTTTCCGGTTCCCCCGGAGCAGCCGAGAAGGCAGCGCGCTGAGCATCACCACGATATACGTGGATAACGATCTGGCCTACGCTGTAGTGTACTAGGCCATTGCACCTTTTGAGGGGCTCGATTGACTCTTTATTCATGGTGAACACCACCTGTCTGTCGGGCCCTACCGCATCCCCGACCAGATTGACACTCCAGTCATGCGTTGGGAGGGACGGATTCATTAGCCGTAGCATCCCGAGTATTCTCTCGGGTTCGTCAGGGATGGCCGGAATCCACGCCCTTGCCCTTGGACGAGCTGGAATGTCCTTCCAGTCGACGACCTCTATCTTTGCGCCCTGGTAGACTTCACCCAGTTTAGCAGCTGCTGCCTTGTACAGTGCTACGGTTTTTGCATCCTCGCATGCGAGTAATTTAATTTGACCCTGGTGCCAACCCGCATCCGTTACTCGTGCCGAACTACCCGGAAACTCCGGAGCAACGTTGAGAAGAATGTTGCCGAGTTCATTTCGCACGTAACGCCACCGGTCCTTGGGGATGGCCAGACGGTCATTGCCTCGGTCAAGGACGCCTATAAGGATCCTGTCCTTGGTTACCTCAGCAAAGCTTAGTTTGCCCGCTCCGGAGGTATTCTGATGCCGCTTGGGAGGGGGAATAAACTCCAGATCCGATCTCTGGCGCTTGAAAGGGTTAACTTTTAACCTCTTTGGCATGTACGAATTTTGGAAATCCGGTATCACAGCTTTCGCTAGCTCTACAGATTTACTGGAATTCGGCGACAGTGATTCCTGCGGTACCCCTTCATACCTCTTCAGGATCTTTGCAGCCAATCTTTTCTCGTGGTATGTGAAGCGGTGGGGAGATGTCTCCCTGGAGTGCGGACCCGTAGTTGCCATCGCGGTCGCTCTCCTTGCCGACATCTCAGTTGCAGCTTCCTTCTCCTTCGAAACTCCGAGGCCAGGTCGTGAGACCGCTGCCACAGACGTAAAGATACTGGTTTTCATATCAGCGGTTGATGGGAGTTTAGCATCCGCCGTTGTCCGCTTAGCTGCGTTGGCAACCGCACTGGTGCTAGCTCCCATCAAGTCAATCTTATTCGATAGAGGGTTGGTTGACCGACTCGTAGTTGCCATCGCTGTCGATCCCCCCCTTGATTGTGGAACGGAGGTTGTCCTCCGGCGTTGTTGTTGCTTCCTCGCCTGCTCCTCCATAGCTCTCCTTTGCTGAGGAGTGAAATTTGGCGTTGTTTGTTTTTTAGCTTTTTCGTTTTTATTCAGGTTATTCGTGTTCATCTTGTTCGTACGACCCATCGCCGGACAAGGCCAGCTTAGGGTCAAGGGAAGAGTAGGGGAAAATGTGTCGTCCGCCGCGGCAGAGCCCCGTACCGCGGTAAGGCCATGCTTACTCTCTGA
This sequence comes from Campiglossa producta, assembly GCA_964058755.1. Lineage (NCBI taxonomy): Eukaryota > Metazoa > Arthropoda > Insecta > Diptera > Tephritidae > Campiglossa > Campiglossa producta. The sequence continues at coordinate 47,359,642 of CAXKVI010000003.1, read as the reverse complement.
GGCGACCCGGTGTCAGAGAGGCTCCGTTCAAATACAGCCACGATTTGCCTCCCGGCTGCAAACGTCCAATGGGCACGGTTTCGCATAACACCCTGGATTGGGAGGGGGAAGATCTTTGTCGTCGCGCCAGAGAGGCTAGGCTGCTCTCGTGATGAAGTGCCGTACGGAGCTATGATCACAAGGGCAGCGTAGCCCTGTGGCTATCGACTTAAGCCCTCGTACCGCGGCAAGGTATCCACCCTTCACGAGAGCCTCCTTTTACACGTAGCACATTGCACTGTGATGGTTGAAGTGCGTGTGAGTTGGTATTTTTGCCACTCTCTAACATAGCAAGAGGCTTTTTGGTTTTGTTGCTGCATATTTTTGTGTATTTCTGCGACACACAACTTGAGAATGTTTCTAATAATGACAGAAAATATGTGCGGAACTCGGCAGTGGCGTGCGGATGCCTAAAGCGTGCAACTTGCGACATGCCTCAGCATAGGCCGAGTCAATTAGACGTTGGATGAGTGAGTTGATTTGAGCTTCTGTGGTATGAGTGATCAATTGAGTGTAGGTCAATACTCTGAGCATCTGATATCTTTTTATAATAAACAAGGTAGGTAGGTAGGTAGAAGTGGCTGCCGCAAAGGCACACCTAGGCCAGTAATAAAAGGCCCGTTGTGATACCACCAAACACTGGAAAGTCAGTCCCGGGGCCCGGCCATATGGAAAATCCCAGTGCTGTCGGGACTCTCCATATAGCCGAAACCCGGGACTGACACTTCTAACCGACACCGCTACCCCTCCTCGAACCATTTTGATAACTTGATGAAGGCCATCAAGTCCTTTATGTCTAGCTCCGCGACCTGGCTTAAGCTAACCAGGAAGGGAACTCCCAGAGAGCGCCTTCTCGCTCCGCTTAAGGCCGGGAAGTTGCAGATGAGGTGCTCCACCGTTTCCTCTTCCTCATCCTCTTTGCAACTCCTGCAGCATCGTCGGTAGGGAACGCCTAGCCTTGCTGCGTGCCTACCAATAAGGCAGTGCCCGGTTAAAACACCTATTAATATGGAGATTTCCTTCCTTTTTAGGGCGTATATGTGTCTAGATCTTTTAAGATCGCATTTTGGCCAGGTTTGCTTGGATATCCGGCACCCTGGGGCTTGTAGCCATCTTTCGTTGGCTTCGCGGAGTGTATGCTCCTTCAGCATTAGCTTGCACGTGGCAAACGGCATACCTATGCGCTCTTTATCTTGAAGAATCTGCTTGGTCGTGCCCTGCCTGGCAAGTTCGTCTGCCCTACAGTTTCCCTCAATGTCCCTGTGTCCCGGGACCCATGTGAGGTTCACGCGGTTCTGTTGGGCCATCTCTTGAAGAGATCGACGACAGCTGAGCGTCAGTTCAGAGTTGAACGAGTAAGAGCCAAGGGATTTGATGGCCGCTTGGCTGTCGCTGAAAATACAGATATCCTGTCCGATGGTGCGTTCACCTATCCAAGTCACGGCGTCCATGATTGCAGAAACTTCAGCCTGGAAGACGCTGCAGTGATCAGGTAGTCTAAAGGAGAGTTCTAGGTCCAAATCCCTTGAGTAAACCCCTCCTCCGACTCTGCCGTCTAACTTCGAGCCGTGGTGTATATAAAAGTCCGTCGGTGTATATAAAAGTGCCGCCATTAGTAGCGGGACACCGATCTATGTTCTCCCAGTCTTCCCTGCTGGGAATGTTTATTCTAAAACAACAATCTCCGACTGTTGTGGTCGCACACCGATCTGTGCTCAGAGGGAGAAAGCTGTAAGATCTTAGAATACAGGAGTGTCCAATAGTGCTTGCGGCCCAGACGGACGTTTCCCTTAGACGCACAGCCGATGTTGCTGCTGCCCGGTACCCTTCCAGATCGAGTGGCAAAAAGCCAAGAATGGCCTGGAGAGCTTCATTGGGCGTTGTTCTTAACGCCCCGCTAAACAGATCATGCTCGATCTGTGGACTTTCCCTAACAGATTTAGGTTTGTTGCCTTTCTTAGCGCAGGCCACCATACCACGACTCCATACAGCATAATTGGCTGGATTATCGCAGTGTAGATCCATCTGCAAATTTTGGGGCTGAGCCCCCATTTTTTGCCAATGGCTCTTTTACACGTGTAAAGTGCAATGCACGCTTTCCTCTGGCGCTGGATGACATTCTCCTTCCAGTTAAGCTTTCTACCTAGAACTGTGCCTAGGAATTTGGCTTTGTCAGCTAAGTTCAGGCGCACGCCATCTAGTTCTGGTAGTTTCAACGGTGGTATCTTGTACCGCCTGGTATAAAGGACAAGCTCCACCTTTCCCGGGTTGATGCTAAGTCCGCAGCGAGAGGACCATGAAGAAACTTCTCGCAGTGCTACTTGCATCAAGTCACACAGGGTTTGTGGGAATTTGCCCCTATATGCAATAGCTAAATCGTCTGCATATGCCACTATCTTCCCGCCCCCCCCACCTTGTGTCTCGTAGCAGCGAGTTTACGGTGAGGTTCCATAGGAGCGGGGAGAGAACATCACCCTGAGGCGTTCCTCTTGTGACATAGCGTGAAAGATCAACTGTTCCCAGTGAAGAAACTATTTTCCTTCCCTTTAGTAGTTGATCAATTAGTCCAATAAGAGACCTATTTATGCCCAGGTTTGTTAAAGCAGTGTTAGTAGCCTCCGGCCTTATATTGTTGAAAGCCCCTTCGATGTCCAGAAAGGCCACGAGACAGTACTCCTTTTCGTGCAATGATTTTTCAACAATAGAGACTAGGCTGTGGACCGCAGTTTCCGTTGATTTACCTTTGGTGTATGCATGTTGATAGCTAGAAATAAGGTTGCTATCAATAGTAGAGGAGAGATAATCGCTAATTATCCTCTCGAAGGTTTTAAGTGCAAAAGACGAGAGACTGATCGGTCTGTAGTCTTTAGGCTCATAGTGTGCGGCCTTCCCAGCCTTTGGAATAAAGACTACCGTGGCGCTTCTCCAGGAGCACGGAATGTAATTAAGAGCCAGGCAGGCTGAATAGAGAACTACCAGCCATTTAGCTGATATTTCCAGCGTGTTTATGAGTTGTGCGGGGAAAATCCCGTCTGGCCCAGCTGCCTTGAACGGCTCAAAGCTTTTGATTGCCCACCTTACCCTTTCCTCCGTAATGGGTATGTTTACCGCCAGGTTTGTTGCAGATGCTACAGGTGCATCATACAAGTTCCCCGGAAAGTGTGTGTTCAGGAGCAGCTCCAGGGTTTCCCCTTCCGTGCTGGTCCAAGATCCGTCAGGCTTCCGTAAATAGCTAATGGCTGTTTGAGTTTTTGATAGCACTCGTTTAAGTCTCGCTGTATCATCGACTTTTTCGACCCCGGTGCAGAAATTTCTCCACGAAGTTCTCTTCGCTTGCCTTAGAGCCTTTTTATAGGCCCTCAGTTTAGCTTTATATTCGAGCCATTCAGGCTCCGTACCGATGCTCTTGGCCTTGTTAAATTGCTTCCTGCATGATATACGGAACGAATCCAGGTCGTAAGACCACCAGTGGGGTCTATGTTTGCCGCGTGGTTTTGGTACTGGACAAGCCTGCTCTAGGGCATTTGAGAGCGCCGTTGTAAAGGTCGTTACCAGATCATCCAGTTCTCCCACTGATGAGGGGGCTTGTGGAGGTAATACTGGTAGGTCCCTAGCTAATATTTGGTTATGTAGCTGCCAGTTAGTGTTGCGTGGATTTCGTTTCATAACTGGCTGCTCAACAATAAAGTCTAACACAATTTCTATGTACCGATGGTCAGAAAATGAATGCTCATCAAGAACACGCCATTTTCTGACCCACTCATAAGCGCCTTCGCTACAAACAGTGAGGTCTATAACCTCCCTACGAGCTTTAGTTATAAAAGTAGGCTCGTTACCCACGTTACAAACCACCAGGTTAGTTGTTAGTAGGTAGTCAAACAGAGACTCGCCCCTAGCGTTAATATCGGAGCTTCCCCACTGGACGTGATGAGCATTAGCGTCAGCTCCAATAATAAGATGGCCCGTACAGAAATTATCCACCAGATCTTTTACCTCCTTTTGTGGAGGAGGTTCTTCGGCGTCATAGGGCATATAGACCGACGCCATCGTTAGGCTGGTGCTGCCGACTGTTAAGCTGGCAGCTGTAACGTCACCATTTGAGTAGTTGGGTAATAGAAAGGTGTTTAGCTCAGACTTTACCAAAATACAGGTTCTGACCTTGCCCTCATCATTGGCTTGGATGAGCTTGTACCCCTTAGTCCCCAATCCACAGATCCTAGAGCTATTGACCCAGGGCTCTTGGAAAAGGACCACGTCTACGTCGCCTTTAGAAAGACGACTGCTTAAAACAGCCGAGGCTGCTTTAGATTTGTGCAGATTTATCTGAAGCACCACCAACATGAGAGAGCTCAGACTTCCCTGCCGCCAGCGTGTCGTCGAGGTCTGGCCTGTTCCGGGGGCTGTCTCTCAACGAGGAGTTGTTCAGAGCACCTGCACGATTTGGCGTGGCGGGAACCCTGCTGTCTGAAGCAGCATCAACGTTAGTGTGCTCAGGTTTAGCCACGATCGTGACGTCGAGGCCTTCTTCGTCAAGCAGGCTTTCTTCTATCGCCGAGTTGTTCGCAGCACCATCGCAATTTGACGTGGCGGATAACATACTTTCCGCGTCGGACTCCTCTGCTTCCCCTTCCGATGCCTCGATCTCCGAGTCCTCCGGAGCGTCCGGAATAGCAGCGCGCTGTGTATCGCCACGGTATACGTGGATCACGATCTGACCCAAGCCGTAATGCACTCGTCCGTTGCACCGTTTAAGGGGCTCGAGCGCCTCCTTATTCAGAGTGATAAACACCTGTCTATTGGGCCCAACCACATCATCGACCAGATTGACGCCCCAATCCTGCGTCGGGAGAGACGGATTCCAGACCTGCAGCATCTCAAGAATATTCTCGGGTTCTGCAGGGACGGCAGGAATCCATGCCCTTGCCCATGGCCGAGCAGGAATGTCCTTCCAGTCGACGACATCTAGTCTTGCCCCTGGGTAGACTTCACCCAGTCTTGCAACTGCTGCCTTATACAGTGCGACAGTTCTTGCATCCTCGCACGCGAATATTTTGATCTGACCTTGGTGCCAGCCCGCGTCAGTACCTCGCGGCGGACTACCCGGAGACTCACGCATTAAGTCGAGGAGGGCCCTGCCCATTTCATTCCGGACATACAGCCACTGGTCTTTGGGGATGGACCAACGGTCGTTACCTCGGTCAATGAAACCTATAAGGATTCTGTCCTTGGTTACTTCAGCAAAGCTGAGTTTTCCCACTACGGGGTTGACCTGATGCCGCTTCGGATGGGGGTCTACCTCTCCGTCCGATCTCTGGCGTTTAAAGGGATTACCGTTCACCCTCTTAGGCACATAGGGCCTCTGGAAATTTGGTATCAGAGCTTTCGCTTCCTCCACCATCTTCCTTTCTTCCGGCGACAGCTTCTCCTGCGATGCTCCCTCATATTTTTTAAGGATCCTTGCGGCCTTTCTTTTATCCCAGTACGCAGAGCGTCGGGGAGATGCCTCTTGGGGGGGATTCAGACTCGTAGTTGCCATCGCGGTCTCTCCCTTTGCGGCGTCTTCCTTCTCTTTCGAAACTCTGAAACCAGGTCGTACCAGCGCTTGATGGAAGTTTAGCTTCCGCCGTTTTCTGCTTGACTGCGTAGGCAGCCGCACTGCTGCTTGCTCCCATCAAGTCACTCTTACTTGATAGCAGTTTGGGGGATGACTGACCCGTAGTTTCCATCGCTGTCGGCCTCCCAGTTAACTTTGAGGCGGAGTTTGTCCTCCGGCGTTGTGTTTTCGCTTGCTCCAGCATAGTTCTTCTCTGCTGCGGAGTAAACGAAGTCGTTAATTGCTTTGAATTTTGTGTGTTCTTCATCTTGTTCTTACGACCCCTCGCCGGACAAGGCCAGCTTAGGGTCAAGGGTAGTGTAAGGGGAAGTGTGTCGTCCGCCGCGGCAGAGCCCCATACCGCGGTAAGACCATAGTTACTCCCTGAGGCGGCCCGGTATCAGTGAGGCTCCGTTCGACTACAGCCACGATTTGCCTCCCGGCTGCAAACGTCCAATGGGCACGGTATCGCATAACACCCTGGATTGGGAGGGAAAAGTTTTGCACATTTATATAGCGAGCCGCTAGCTTCAAGACAGACGCCCGCTTACAGCCGCACCTCATGGTGTACAGACGCTGCGAAAAAGACCCCGGTGAGCCCTTAAACCAACTATGTCAGAGTGGCCCCACCGGGGCTCCCTCTCTTTCTGCCGCGAGCCTAGGTAGCTCAACGTTGCCCAGAGTGCACGAACGAGGACGCAAGAGTCGGGATTGAGCGCGGTCACTCAGCAACCACACCCCATTACACTCCTATAATAAACAAAAAATAAAAATAAAATTAAAATATAGCCGAAGGCCTTGGCTGCCAGCGCTATATAAAATTATTTGTTAGCTATAGTTTTTAAACTTAGCTATCAATATTAATAAATAAATAAAAAAATTAAAATAATATAAAAAGATAGAAAAAAAGTAAAATAAAAAATAGAACAAAATGAAATAAAATAAAATTAAATATAACAAAAAAAATAAAATAAAATAAAAAGATGAAAAATAATTATGGTTAAAAAACCTTAAAACATAATAAAATAAAATAAATTAAAAAAAAATGAAATAAAAAAATGATTGAAATTAAATAAAATAAAATATAATAAATAAAATAAATTTTTTTTATTTGATTTTATTTTATTTATTTTTTCAAATCAAATAAAAAGAAAATATTTTAATTTTTTTTTAATTTTATTTGATCTTATTTTTTTTTAATTTAATTTTATTTTATTATATTTTATTTTATTTTATTTAAAAGAAAAGAAAACATTTTTATTTGATTTGATTTTATTCTTTCATTTTATTTTATTATTTTATTTTTTTTTTATTTCATTTTATTTTATTAAATTTTTTTTTTTATTTCATTTTATTTTATTAATTAAATGCAGATTCGACAGTGCGTAATTATTATAAAAAGACTTTTTATTGCACCCATATTGTCTTCATTGGAAACCCCTCTCCCTTCCCTAAAATAGGCTTATTGCCACCAACAATCATTGGATGATTGCCAAATGGCCGATGACAAACATGCCATTATCCTATGACAACAAAAACACTTCCCAGCAGCACTTCTCAACTATGCAGCTTTGACGCTCCAAACATACATGTGTGAATATGCGTGGTGTAAGTAATGCGGCTGTCATTCTCCAACGACAGATAGATGAGTGACCAAATAGGCTCAGAGTTAACTAGTGGATGAAACAATTGCGTCGGATGGAACAACAAAAAAAGGTGGAAATAATGTGGTTAGTTATTTTTATTGGTTGCATTCTCAGCGAACAGCAAAGTTCCGAGCAGCAACAACAGCACCACCGATATGAGAAATTACCACAAGCCGAGTAGCGACACCGAAGTAGGAGACTCTTTCGTTTTTATTGCATGATATTGTGCGTATTTATTGTTGTAGTTGATGTGATTATGATGCCACATCATATTTCGCACTGTGCGTGTGCGTATAGCAATTGTTGTTGTTTGTCTGTTCTTTTTTATCTACGCACTCTTCTTTATAGCTAGTGTGTTGACTGTTGACTTGCTATGGCTACTCTGGCTGCTTAGCAGCAATCAACGCTGCTGCGACGTGGCAATCATCTACTTATTGCTTCCCATGTAGCTATCAACGGATCTGGAGCATTTTGATTGACTACCTGGCATATTAGTTTGGTGCCTTGCGTGCCTTTGTTAATTTATCCCTTTTATGTGGTCGGCATGCATTGTTGTTGCTGTGGTTTTTGTTGGTGATTGCCAATCGTGGTGTGTTGTAGCTGCCACTTGCGTTTGCCACGGTTGCTACCGTTGTTGCGCGCTTAGCCTTCGTCTCTTTCACTTGACATTAACAATGCTGCCGAGATCATATCGATTTTTGTTGTTCTTATTGTTGTTGTTGTTGTAGTAGTTGCAGCAACTACTTTTGATGTTAATCATAATTATTGGTAGTGCATTTGGCCATTCTCGCATGAGGTTGCATTATAGTTCCTTTGTGAATATGGACTCATACATGTATTAGGGTGTGCCAAAATATGGCGATTACCGGTTTTTCGAAGAGCATACAGAAAATCAAATTCGTAGTCAAAAATGGAGTATAATGACCAAATATCATTTTTTTATGGTAATGGAAAAGCCTCTTCGCCGTTTTTTTTTCGTGAAAGGTTTCTATGTAAACAAATTTAGTTTTTTCGAGATCGAAAATTGACTAATTGAAGTATCATCGCGAATAACGTTCTAAGTTACATTTTTTTCAAAACCGGTTTTATTGCATATAAAATTTAGATTGCTCTCTTGCATTGTCGAGATAACAAATTTTCTAAAATTTGACACGCCAAAACTGTAAAAGTGCATTTAAAAGTAGTAGGTTAATTTAAAGTGACATACATTATTTTGCATAGAAGCGTCGAAAGTGATTCGTAACGGTACTGGAAGATCATAAGGAAGGTGTAAAACTGATAATATGAAAAATATAAAAGAAAAAGTTAAGGAGACAGATGAGAGAAATAAATTTAAAAAATATGACTTTAGCGTTTTTTTGCTCTCCTGACAAATTCTGAATTAGTAACTTAGAACGTTATTCGCGATGATGCTTCAATTTCTGAACCCCATAAGGTTTTGTGAAAAGTTGTGTAGATAAAAAATAGTAAAATATTACTTGAGCCAATGAATAGTGGCAACGCACTTGAATATTTTATAGATCAACTAGCTGACCCGGCAGACGTTGACCTGCCTTAAATTTATTTCCCTGCATGTTTCTCTAACCCGATCCCTATATCTATCACAATTCCTATCCCTACCATCAGGTCCTGAAAGGCAATATGAAAAAACTGATGGGTGCTGTAATGCATGTCTAGCTGGGTTTTAACTAAACAAAGTGTCTTGTGTCCTATTGTGACCAGATTTGGATATTTTACAATTTATATGAAGAAAATCGGGCCAACGGATCGGCCGTTCAGCTCTTACAAAGTTTCGAGTTAGATTTTTTATATGGGTATTCCCTGGCGCTGCGGACGTTACGTTTGAACAAATTTATTGAATTTTCAGTAAGAAGTACCGTAAAAACTGGGGCCTATTTATTAAAAATGGGCGTATTTAGGAACCTGCTGCCTGTAAAAGTATGTTGCAGGCGCTTAAATATTATGATGTCGCTGTCTTAATCGCTTTCAGTGCGTTGCGGACGTTACTCAAAACGGAAGTAGGGTTGAGGCAACTAAGTAAATTGGCAATTTTCTGCCAAATGCCAAATATTAAGGTACACAACCTTTAAAGATAAATTAAATGTGAAAGTAATGAGTTCTTAAAAACCAGCAGAAAGTTAGGATAAGGAAAGCTTTTTGTAAGTAATCGTTTCATATCTCTGTTGCGGACGATTTTACATAGTAAAAAAATGTTTACTCCATACAAAATTGAAATTTCCGCTGGGAAACACCCATATATAGTATAGATAGATATAAATATCTCAGGAACTGTTGAAGCGATTCGGATAAAATTTGTCATATAGATAGTATGTTTCATTCTACAACTTTCTACTTGGGTGTTGACACTTCGGGTGGTTGAAAGGTTGCCACCTATCTTAGTATTTTTTTTTAGATATTGAGCAAGATATGCACATATGTGTAACAAATGGAAGGTATTTTGTGCCGTATTCCAACGAAGATATTTATAGGCACCTAACGGATATTTATTTATTCCTTCGCTTGACCTTGGGCAGTTTTTTCGGTGGTCACCTATCTAAATTGTTTTTGAATTTATTTTATTTTATTTTACGAACTTTTAAAATTTTGTGGACTTTTGACCAGTCGAATAATTTTTATCAAATTTTTCTTTTGAGTTTTTGGCGAAAACAAGTTGAAAAATACAATACCAACTACGATGATTTCAATTTCGATCTTTGTATTGTTGCTTAGACATTTTTCATCGCCTTTACTGGTCATCGAACCAAGGAGAGGAGATTAGGAATTTCTAAAATTTATTTTATTTTAGTTGACGTAGTATTTTTTTTTCTTAGTTTTTCGCCTATTTCCCCTCGAATAAGGATTTAAATAAAACCTAGGTATGATATTTTTATAACTTTTACAATCCTTACATTCCATATGCGCTCAATTATCAAGCGATGCATAGTGAGCATAGCGCGATACCACTTACTACGTGATATCATTGCCAACATGTTTGCAATTGTAACCGTTGTTGTTGTGTCACTCGATGTGTGTGATAATTATTTCAGACGTTGTTTGTACGCCTTCGATGGTTTATTTGTCGTTTGCGATTATTCTTTTTTCATTGACTTCTTTCTGCTATACATTTTTGTTGTTGTTGTTGATGTTGTTGTCGATCTAGCAATTGTTGATGTCATTTCATATTTTCAATTGAGTAGGAGCAAAGTATAGAAAGAAACCAAGCAGTATGTTGTTAAATTGAGCTGAGTAAATCGAATCAATGATGGCGGAAGGTTGGGGGGAGCAAAGAAATGTTCGCATTGCTGAGTGTACGCGATTCGCACGTGCTCACTTACAGCGCCAACTACAACAACAATATCGAAAATACATATGTATGTCTGGGAAGCCGAGCCGTGTCCATGCAGTTTATTATGTTTAGTTACTCTGACTATTCTTAAATGAAGACATGCATGGATGAAGGGGGTATGTCACATTCTCACTCAATTTTCGTTTTTGGCATTGGTGAATAGTGTTTATGCAGATCTATATTTCTGTCTTATCAGAATCTGCCTATCGTGAAAATTGTAGAAGATAATTCATGGATGAAGGGGGTATGTGCACAACTTTTCAATATGAATTGTGGAAGAAGGAGGTATGTTCCGATTTTTTCATATAAAACACTAAATATAAACTTATGCTTTTTATTGCATATTATACAACGTCTTTTATGGCTTTGCATAATTTTTTTGTCAGTTTTCCATAAAGACTCGAAAAAACCTCAAATGTTTAAGCAAAACTTTAAAGCCGATTTTCTCGTTTCAGTCAAAATGCGACATACCCCCTTCATCCATGCATGTCTTCAAATCTTACAAACGCTCTGCCGTTGTTGTTGGCTTGTAAAATTGATACACGTTTAATTGTTCATTGTTGTCATCGAATCTAATTGCAATTGCCGCAAAACATCGTGTAAACTAATAAACGATATTTATTCATACCAACTGCGGCGCAATACATACCTCCGTATATAGGCATATCAATAAGCGTATGCAGGTTAGGGTGAGCCTTATTTTGTAACTGTTTTACAAATCAACAGCAAAGAGCATGAGCTTGAGCTAGTTATCGAGAAAAGCGAACGAAAATTTTTTCGAAACACTTGGCCTACGACGGAGGGTTTTAAGCAACATATTTTTCCCTAAAACCTCATACCAGATCCTAGCGAAGTCGGAGATGGTGTACGGAAAACATGTAGCCATATTTTTTAGGTGACTAAGCTAGGAAGTGCTATAGTATGGGTATAAATTAGAGCTGTTAATATTAAACTGTATACCCCAAACCCGTTTAAAGATATACCTACACCAAAATGTAAGCCCGGGAGCCCAAGAATATGTTTTTACGGCATTTATATTGAACGCAAATTAAGGCGAAGCCGGCATCGAGATTGGAATAGCGCAGACGAGAGCTACTGGAAATAAGCTAAGAGGTGGAGTAAGACCCGAAGATAGGATCGGTAGGTGTAGAGGTAATAGTACAGGTGCAAGTGGAGATGAAAGTAGAGATAGAGGTGGTAATGGTAGTGGTAGAGATAAGGCTCGAGGAACCAGTAGGTGGTCAGAGAATAGAAAGGGCAACAGGGAGGGTCATATTAAGGGTACATTAGGCAGAAGAAGAGAGAAGAAAATGGGGAAATGGAGTAAAAGACGAAATGATGGAACGACGAAGATGAAGAGAGGAAAGTTACATTACTAATGAGAATCGTTAGCTGAAAAGGGATAATGGAAATGTATAGGGTAAGGTAAAGAAAAACTGAAAGTTAAAAAGAAAGGGATAGATAAAGTTGAAGAACAACGTAAACTGATATCTGAATAGAATGAGAGAAGGAGAAAGGTAAGGATTGAGTTTCAGGACAAACAATCGGATTTAGATATGATAAAAATATGAGAACCGACAAAAAATTTGAGAGGCTTAGGATAGGGACGAGAAAGGGATGGGAGGAGAAGGTGATGCGAAGAGAAAGGGATGGGAGGAGAAGATGATGCGAAGAGAAGAAGATGGGAAGAGAAGAGGATAGGAAGAGAAGAGGATGGGAAGAGAAGAGGATAGGAAGAGAATAGGATAGGAAGAGAAGAGGATAGGAAGAGAAGATGATGGGAAGAGAAGAGGATGAGAAGACAAGAGAAAAGGATGGGAAGAGAGGAGGATGCGAAGAGAAGGAGATGGGAAGAGCTGAGGATGCGATGAGAAGTAGATGGGAAGAGAAGAGGATGGAAAGAGAAGGGATGGGAAGAAGAGAAGATGGGAAGAAAGAAGTTGGGAAAAGAAAGGGATGGGAAGAGAAGAGGATGGAAAGAGAAAGAGATGGAAAGAGAAAAGTATGGGAAGAGAAGCCGGTAAGAAGAGAAAGAGATGGAAAGAAGAAAAGATAAGAAGAGGTAGGGATGGGAAGAGAAGGGAAGGAAGAAAAGGGATGGGAAGAAAGAGGATGGGGAGAGACTCACTGTTAGAGAATCCAGGTCCTGGTGTGCTGATTCTATGCCCATGGCTGTATTCACGTATAAATATACTCCATATTGGATAGCTTGCAAGTTGCAACTATTATTAAAAATAACATTAGGGTAGTTCTTTTGTATGAGAGTTGCAAGAAATCACTTTGCAGAACTATTCAGGAGTGTGAAACACAACAACAATAGCTAAACTAAATAAACCTCGTTGAAATTACTATCTTGAAATTATATCTTTAATTGGATTGTGATAATTCAAAGGGCATTTTGTGCAGTTGGCGGCCACCGTGGTGTAGCGGTTAAGTGTTCGGCCTTCTACACCAAGTCGTGGCGGTTCGATGCCCGACAAAAAGTAACATCAAAAATTATTTAGAAAAAGAATTTTTCTAAACGGGGTCGCCCCTCGGCAGTAGTTTGGCAAACTCTCCGGGTGTATTTCTGCCATGAGAAGCTTCTCAGCAAAAAATTCATTTGCTTTGCAAGTGCCGTTCGGAGTCGGCAAAAAACTGTAGGTCCCGCCAACTTGTAGGAAAAACTCAAAAGCAACACACCACAAGTTGGAAAGAGAAGCTCCCTGTTGGTATATCGCCGCCATTAGTTTTTTTTTTTTTTTTTTTTTTTTTTTTTTTTGTGCAGTTAATAAGTTATGTGCCGTACAAATAATAAAGATGGTATTAAAAAATGTATAGCTGGTTTTTTGCAAATAAAATAATTAGAAATAAAACAAGAGCTGTTAGCTAGATTGCGCACATGCGCTGCAATGCATCGCATTACACTGGAATTCCGAGCACTTTGCTATTGAACGGGTGTTAATTGTGTCGCTTAGACAATTTGGCGCTTTGCATTTGTTATAAGCATAAATATAAATGAACATGAATACTTGTCAGTATCGCTAAAATTTTAATTGAATCAATTAAAATTGCATTATAAAGCGATTTTTATCAATTGAGCAACTTTGCGAATAACAATTTATTATTGATTTTACATATTTATAAGCGTTTTGAGTGGGAGCCGAGAAAATTTAAAACGAACTTTCAATAACTAAATGCCACGCCCACTTTTAAAATTTAGCAAAAAATCGCAATAGAATGACCAGGAGGATTTACCTACCAAATCATACCATTTCAGTTATTTACCTCCCGAATTATGTCAATTTATGTGAATTTCGAAATTTTACATTTCGAAAGTGGGCATGGTCGGAAAGCGATTTCGTTCGAAATTTCATGATTCGACCGTAATCAGTTTAAAAGTTTAAAATTCCGGTATGAAACCGATTAAAATAACTTTCCGGTTTCGGTTCCGGTTTTGTAATGTGTTTCGGTTTCGAACACAAAAAAGTAAGAAATTAAAAAATTCAAAACCGTTTGGAACCGGTTCCGGCCTATGAAACGGTTTCGGTTTCGTTATTTTTTAGATCAAAATAACGGTTACGGTTTCTTTTTCGGTTTGGTTTTGTAAAGTTTTAGGGTTTTTGTTACTATTTATCATCTTGTTCGTACGACCCCTCGCCGGGCAAGGCCAGTTTAGGGTCAAGGGAAGAGTAAGGGGAATGTGTCGTCCGCCGCGGCAGAGCCCCATACCGCGGTAAGGCCATATTTACTCTCCGAGGCGGCCCGATATCAGAGAGGCTCCGTTCGATTACAGCCACGATTTGCCTCCCGGCTGCAAACGTCCAATGGGCACGTGGTCGCATAACACCCTGGATTGGGAGGGGGAAGATCTTAGTCGTCGCGCCAGAGAGGCTTGGCTTCTCTCGTGATGTAGTACCGGTGGCGCTATGATCACAAGGGCAGCGTAGCCCTGTGGCTATCGATTTCACGAGGGTTCGTTCCGGTTACGTTATCGTTCCTTAACATTTATTTCGGTTTCGGTTACGGTTTCCAAATAAAAACCCAAACACAAAAAAGTAAGACAATAAAAAATTCAAAACCGTTTGGATCCGGTTCTGGCCTATGAAACGATTTCGGTTTCACTCTTCTTCAGATCAATGGATCGGTTAAGATTTCGTTTTCGGTTTGGACAAATTAAACGGTTTTAGTGGGTTACGGTTACGGTTTCCGTTTCGGTTCAGTCCTTGCTTAAAATTTATCAAAAAATCGAAAAATAATGACTAGCGGGTTCATCCTACCAAATTATATCGTTTCAGCCATTTCCGTTACAGAATTATATCAATTTAGGTAATTTTCGAATTTATAAAAAAATCATACAAAATTATATTATTTTAGACATTTCCGTTACCGAGAGAGTCAATTTCTCCCATTTTCAATAGCAAGCTACCTTGGCCTGAAAGTAACCTGTATATATTCGGTATACCGAACTTCATGCAAATATCTCAATTTTTACTCCAGTTATCGTGTACAGGGCAGACGGACGGACATGCCTCTTTCGCACCTAAGAACTTTCATATATGTATGGAACTCTATATCTATCTCGATTATTTTGTGCCGTTATGTAGTACCGTTATGTGAACGCAATTATAATACCCCTGTATTAGTACTAGTACGCTGGGTATAATAAGTGAGTTACTGTGAGGGACTTCGATTATTTTTTATTAATGCCAGTCTTGAGAGGATATTAAAGAAGAAAGAAATTTTTGAAACGTTGGAACTCGTGCCATCTATGTATATGCCCACCTCTGATCTATAAGTACAAAATTTCCAGCTAAGCTCAATGCAGCCAATAACCAATGCACCAATATCTGTAAGTAGCATGTATGCTCATACATAAGGTGACCACCTTTATTTTTGTAAAATCCGGTACATTAAAAATAATTCTGTTCATTTGATTTTTTTTCATATATGCGGTTATTATTATAAAGTCCATTACAAATTTTATTTTTAGCAAATTATAAAAGTAAAATAATGCGGAAAATCAAGTGCTACGTATTTTTTTATTATTATTTTATTATATCTTTAAGTGCTCAAAGTGAACGGTCCAGTGTGTCAATACATTCCGCTAAAAATAAAAATAAAATAAACAATTGCCATTGGAAAATATATGGATTATAAAAACCATAAAACGGACGGGTCGTCATCAAAACTAGTTCTTTTGTAATGTTTTCTTCGTCGACTGTGTTGCCGGCACTGGGAGGCTTGAATAAAACAGGCAATTTCGTTAGATAGCGCAGTTTGGTTACTGCATAAGCATTACAAGCACAGTTTTATTTCCTGATGAAATTAAAATTTAATTACAGTACAAATCTAATATTCGAAAATACTTACATTTGGTTTCGCCTCCCTATCGTTTGCCGCTCAACAAAGTTTTAAAGTAGAATGACAAAATGCAATTTCATGCAAACGAAAAGGAGGTGCCAGATCAACCAAATGCTTGCATTTTCTTTCACATCTAGTTTTTCGTCAACAACAGGGTTACACAAATAAAACATAAAATCATCAAAATGAATCATAAGTATTAAATCAATTTAGACAGATTCGCCAACATCCCGACCACCGTGAATCTGGTCAGATTCACCAACATCTAGCTTGGCCAGCACACACGCCGGTCGTTTGAAGATTCCAGCTTTGGTCTGTACTTCAGCCACTCGAACTTGATTGTCCTTCCCTGGGAACACGCGTATGATCCTCCCGATCGGCCACTTGGAGCGATGTATATTGCTGTCGCACAACAAAACTACGTCGCCTAATCGTAATGGCTCAACTGGCTGGTACCACTTGGTGCGTCGACACAAATCTGGAAGATATTCCGCCAGCCATCTTTTCCAGAAACGATGCTGGGCCTGCTGCACCTTCCTCCACTCCTTCCTAGTCGCCACATGGGACTCCTCTCTTGGATGAGGGGTCTGTTCTGTGTTGGCAGTACCTAAAAGAAAATGGTTAGGTGTTAAGGGTTCGTCGGTGGGCGTGTCTAGTGGAATATGCGTAAGTGGGCGGCTATTTACCAGGTTTTCGGCTTCACATAACATGCTGTATAGGCTATGTTCATGTAGACTCTCGCTGTACAACGCGTGACCCATGGCGCGCTTGACACTGCGCACTAATCGCTCCCAGCAACCGCCTACGTGCGGATTAAGCGGGCAGTTAAACACCCATTCGATTCCTTCGTTCGCTAGCGCATCAGCTATCTTGCCATTTTCAAAGTCCGATTGCTGTCGTTGCAGTTCCTTGTTAGCGCCGATAAAGTTGGTAGCGTTATCCGACCGTATGCGAGTTGGGGTGCCTCGTCTGCACATGAAGTTGCGAATGCAGAGCAAGCACGTATCGGTACTGAGGTCCTTCGCTATCTCCAAATGTATGGCGCGCGTAGTTAGGCATGTAAATAAGGCTATCCAGCGTTTCTCCCTTCGCCGGCCCACCGACACGAGAAACGGTCCCATGTAATCCAATCCGACATAGGAAAATGGCCTCAGAAAGGGTGTCAGTCGATCTTCTGGTAGCTGTCCCATTATGGGCGGTCGCGGTCGCGCGCGGTCCTTTTTACACACTTGGCATTCCTTAGCTGCACGTCGCACGGCAACCCTGATATGGGGAACCCAAAACTTTCGACGAATTTCGGCGATAACAGTCTCCTCGTTCTGATGTTTTCCCTTTCGATGATGGTGTTCCACGATTAGGTTGGTGACGTGGTGTGCCTTCGGGAGAATGATTGGCCTGCGACCTTGAAGGGGTACTGCTTCGGCAGCATCGATCCGACCCTCGATCCGCATGACTCCTCTCTCGTCAACATATGGTGTCAACTTACACAAACTGCTACTGCGCGGCAACTGCTTCCCTGCTGACAGTGCGTCATACTCGTCCGGGAATGTGCTTCTTTGTACTGCACGACAAATCATATACTCCGCCGTTTCCAGCTCGGCCACAGTGAGGTACCCACGTTCTCGCAATATTTGATGCTTCTGCCGAATGTTGTTGTAAAAGCGCATCATCCAAGCTACAACTCTCTTCATCCGAGTGAAACAAGAAAATCTCTTAAAGATGTCGTCACCATATCTTAGATGGAACATGAACTTTGTTCGAAGCTCTTCGCTGGTTCGCATCTGGATCTCAACCGCTGGCCACTCTGATTCTTCTTTAAGCAAAAAATCCGGTCCTGACGCCCAGAAGGACTCACGTTTGCCGCTTCGTACACGAGTCGCAAAGTCAGCTGGATTAACCATGCTCGGCAGCCACCTCCAGTCCGTTTCTCTACTACCCGCCAAGATCTCGTTCACTCTATGTGCCACATACGGCTTGTATCGCCGATGATCGGATGTTATCCACGCCAGCGTAGTCTTAGAGTCGCTCCACATTACTGTTCTTCCAGGTTTAATGTCATGATTTTCAAGAATGACTGTACGGAGTCGCGTAGCCAAGACAGCGGCTTGTAGCTCCAGGCGCGGTACCGTTGTCAGCTTCAGCGGTGCGCATTTTGCTTTCCCCATAGCAAACGCTAAGCGTATCCGACCACAACCGCTGTTGACTCTCCAATATGCCACGGCTCCATAGGCCGACTCGCTGGCGTCGGCAAACACGTGCAGCTCCACGGGTGATTTGAAGAAATTCTCGTCGTAGCATCGCGGCATTTTTAGCGTTTGAATATCCTTCAGCATATCCAGCCACTTTCGCCACATTTCGTAAGGCTCGTCCGGTATTCCGTCATCCCATCCAACTTTATCTTGCCACACCTTCTGCAATATTAATTTCGCCACTATAGAATACTCCGCCGCCAAACCAAAGGGGTCAAACACTGACATGGTTATGCTCAACGCTTCCCGCTTGGTTGGCCTCCTTACGCCTGTCATCAGCCTTTTATCGACCTTACCGAATGATAGCGCGAATTTTAGCTCGTCGTTCGCAGTGTCCCAAACCATGCCGAGTACTCTCTGAAAGTTACCCTCGGAAGATCTGTCGAGATTAACCAACGTCTGCCTCATATCTCCGTCATTGAAAAATCTGGATACCTGCTGGTTGTTCGACACGAACCTCTTTAATTCAAAGCCGCCTTGTTTATGCACCCAAACTACTTCCTCGGTCACGCGTATGGCCTCTTCGCCGGTGGAGAAACAATGCACGTAGTCATCGACATAATGATTGTGGATAATAGCAGCTGCTGCTTCGGGAAAATCCGTGTGATACTCTCTGGCGTTCTTATTTTTGACGTACTGGGCTGCGCATGGCGAGCATGTTGCTCCAAACGTCATCACCGTCATAGCATACTCCTCGATTGGTGCGTCACGTTCGCTTCTCCAAAGGAACCTTTGTGCATCTTGATCTTCACGCCGTATCAGCACCTGATGAAACATCTCTACCACATCTGCGCAAACTCCAATGGGTTTCTGTCTGAATTTCATCAACACCGTTGTCAGCGACTGACCCAAATCAGGTCCACTTAGCAAGGCTGAGTTTAGAGACACTCCGTTCTTTTCCGCAGCGGCGTCAAATACAAGTCGTAGCTTTTCCGGCTTATTTGCGTTGCGCACTCCAAAATGTGGCAAGTACCAAGTTCTTTCGCCACGCTGCTGTGCTTCCGCCTCGCCCAATCGCCTTACGTAACCCTTTCGTATGTATTCCGCCATTATGTGCACGTATTGCTCCCGAAAACTCGCGTCGTTGGAAAATTTTCTCTCCAGTGTCATAAACCGCCTTTCAGCCATGTCTCTGCTGTCTGGAAGTCTCACTTCATCATTCTTCCACAAAAGTCCTGTTTCGTACCGTTGCCCGCGTTTGACCGTTGTTGTGTCGAGTAGGAGTTTAGCTCTTTCCTCCGCCGCGCTCTTTATATGCGCGTGTGTGCCACTAACTTCCACGTTCTCATTTACGATAAAGTTTTCGACTAATTGCTCGAGTTTAGACTCTCCACTCTGATGCACAAAAAATGAATGCAGGTTCGCTGATGAAGGCTGCATACCACTTGATCCATAAACAACCCAGCCAAGCTTCGTCAACACAACCGTCGGTCCACACTTTCCATCAGCTACGACACGTTTCGCCACACCCAAATGTGCGTTATCCAACCCAATTAATATATCTGGCACTGCTGCATCGTAGTTTGCAATATGCAGGTGTTGGGAGAACCGATGCTTCCACTGAAGTTCAGACATGTTCACTGTTTGTTTCGGTAACTGCAAGTCTTCGACAACCTTGACACCCTTCATGCAGAATCGTCTGCTACTTGTGTCAAGACCTGAGATTTCAATGTTACTATTCAATACAGTCTGAGTCACGGAATTGTTCCCAAACCACTGCAGTGTTAGCTTCTCTTTACTACCCTTCAGCGCGAGCAGATTTGCTACTCTTTTATTCAATAATGTCACTGCCGAGCCCTCATCAATAAACGCATAACATGTAACCTCCCGCCCACTCGCATACAGTTTGACGGGTAAAATTTTAAAAAGAATGTTTAAATTTTGATCTGGCGCTACCGCGTTAGTGAAAACTTGTTGCCTCGATGCGTCTTGTGACTGAGCTCCACTCCTACTACGTTGTTGTTCGGCTGCATGCAGCAGTTCATGTACTTTTCTCGCGCAATTTGTTGTGCCGCATCTGTGCTGTTTTCTGCACCTGTTACTTCTATGGCCACACACCAAACAATTGAAACACAGCTTTCTTTCTCGCACAAATCTCCATCTCGCTTCGACGTCCATTTCCTTAAAACGGCTACAATCTCGTATGTGATGTGCCTCGGCACACAATACGCAGCTGTTATTATTGTTGTTGGTTCCCACATGAAATAATTTCATTCGTCCTTCGTTTCTACCTTGGCCTGATCGCGTTTCCTGAACTGTATTGAGGCACGTGATGTTTACAATGCGCGCCAGCTCCTGTAACCATTCGCTAAAATGACAGATCGTCGCCCTCGGTGTAATGTTTATAGCATGGCGTGCCCACTCTAATCTACGGGATGTTGGTAACTTAAACAGCAGCTCTTCCATAAGGGTAGGATTGTCTAGGTGGTGTTGACAACCGGCGGCTTCCAAAAACGAGGCTAAGTTTTGCACCTTTGTAGCAAAAGGCACCAGCATGTCCAATCGATTTTCGGGTACTGGTGCGCAACTTCGAATGCGCGTGATTTGGCTCTTTACTAGTTGCTCCGGTCTGCCAAAGCGCTCACCTAACACGTCGATAACTCGTTGTACATTGTTGCTATGAATCAGGAGACACTCAACTACCTCGCGCGCCTTACCCTTGATGGCTTTCTGTAGTCTTATCATATTCTGCCGTTCATTATACCCATATTCCTGGGTTGTCATAACGAATGATTCCCGAAACATCGGCCAGTCCTCGGGTTTGCCATCAAATTCCGGCAGGTCATAAAGCTTCTTGATCGCACCTTGACTAGAAGAGCTACTTAGGGCACGATTTAAATTGGCTAATGTTTCGGTAATCGAATCGCTTTCATCGTTACCCCTTGGCGAGCTACTTCCCCCTAAACGCATGTTAGTTGTCGCATTGTTTGAAATATTCGAGAGCCGCGCCACCGTGTTTTGCAATTCGGCCATTTGCCTAACCATAGCGCTAATTTGTAGTTCGAGTGACGATTGTTGATGTTGTTGTGGCTGTTGTTTGTTGTAGTTGTGCGGTTATATCTTGCTCTTGTACAGTCACATTTAGATCATCGTTGTCGCCGTCTTCATTTGACCCACAACTATTCGACCCAGATCGCGTTAACGGCATTTTCCGATAGCCCTTCAGTTGTACTTGTTGCAGATATATGTATATGTATTTCCTACACCGTTACTCGAACCACACAACCACACCAACTAACCCTAACTACGCTAAACCAAATTCAGGTACTCACCCCTTCTTCTCCAAACAGAGTTTCACAGGAGTCAACGCCAAGAAGTCCTCAATATTGTAACATAGCTACTCTAGTTCCAAGTGGTCGCAAAGATGAAATCCACGTTTCCTGATGGCTGCGTTTGCCCTAGCAAACCGGTGAATCGCAAAAAGTACCGCAAGTGCAATTTTCACCAACCAAATGGTTATCAAATGAAATAAAAGATGTTGCCGGCACTGGGAGGCTTGAATAAAACAGGCAATTTCGTTAGATAGCGCAGTTTGGTTACTGCATAAGCATTACAAGCACAGTTTTATTTCCTGATGAAATTAAAATTTAATTACAGTACAAATCTAATATTCGAAAATACTTACATTTGGTTTCGCCTCCCTATCGTTTGCCGCTCAACAAAGTTTTAAAGTAGAATGACAAAATGCAATTTCATGCAAACGAAAAGGAGGTGCCAGATCAACCAAATGCTTGCATTTTCTTTCACATCTAGTTTTTCGTCAACAACAGGGTTACACAAATAAAACATAAAATCATCAAAATGAATCATAAGTATTAAATCAATTTAGACAGATTCGCCAACAGACTGCTTTATCAATTTCATTTTGAACGACAGTAGACAAAAAATCATTGTCTTTTCGTGATTCAAGCGATTCTACGAACGTTGTAAGGGTTTGTGCAACTTCCATGGCTGAGACGGAAACGGATTCAATTAGTTTAACCGTTCGACTAAAGAGTGCTGCCTAAATAAATTGTGTAAAAATGTATGTAATATATAAAAGTGATATGAAACAAGTTAAATCTACCTGAAAAATAAGCAAAATTTTGGCCATCGGATCTATAAAAAACGTTTTCAAAATGTTTGGGCTACACTCTTCTTGAAGAAAATATTCTTTTAAACCGTCAAAAATTCTCAACATTCCATCTATAGCTGACAGTAGGCCCAAAAATCGAGTTTTAGAGTAGCCCAAAATTTTTTGGTACTCAACATCGACGGAATCGCAAAATGCTTTAAGTTTCGAAACTCTCACAGTGAACAAATAAAAATGTGAGTATATTTTTACAATAATGCATTCTACGTCAATCGGCATTTTATCGCAAGCTGTTTTTAAAGCATTGTGTACTATATGTGCACAACACCCAACGCCAATTATTCCAGGGTAGAGCACATTCAATTTGTAAAATGCGTTATCAGATCCACTGCGTTAACGATTTCCAAAATTATTTGGTGCGTTATCTGCACAGAAAGCAGCAATTTTGCTTTTTAGATTGAACTTTTCGATTGCTTTATTCAACATATTTACTATAATATCTGAACTTTCACCGCTTTCAGATGACAATTCGATCATTTTAATTTCCACTCCTTTATTTACCGAAAAATATCGGATA
Source organism: Campiglossa producta (assembly GCA_964058755.1). Classification (NCBI taxonomy): domain Eukaryota; kingdom Metazoa; phylum Arthropoda; class Insecta; order Diptera; family Tephritidae; genus Campiglossa; species Campiglossa producta. The sequence goes on along the minus strand of CAXKVI010000003.1, from coordinate 47,336,777 downwards.
AGAACGGGAAACATTTTAATGTTACCATGATTAGACGCGTCTGTAATTAAAGTGACGAAATTGATGCCCGGCAAGTCGTTTTGTAATTCTTGGCAAACATACGGTGCAATCACATTAGTAACGATGCTCTCACATTTGGTGCGAGCGCAATGAAACTTTACCATAGAAAAACAGCTTCGAATAATTTTGGACGAACAATCGGTGGAACGAAAACTGAGATTAGATTGTATTACGTGGTATGCCCAGTTGCCTTCACAAGCTGCAATTTCTAAATCAGACTTAGCCAATGTAGCACTTTTAAAGTATTCCGTCAATGAATGAGAGGACGATGCTAATTTTAATGTATTTTGGTGATGCATTGACTTTTTATGCGATTCAATATCTGATTTGCCACCGTTAGCAATATTGAAGTCTTTTTTACACACTATCAGCTATTGTTTTTTTAATAAATAAATATTTTTCTTTAAAGTTTTCGTTGAAAACATTCACTCCACGCTTTCTTGACATGTTGCACTTTTTGATTTGAGCTAGTGATGGGGAAGTCATCGATATTTTCGATAAAATAAAGCAAGGCGAATTTAACAAGGTGGCGTCACTAGCATATATGTACACCGAAAGAAAAAAATATCAAAAACCGCCGTAAAATTAACATTTTTTGTTTACCAAATGCAACTGAAAAGAAAAAAGGTCAATTTTACAATTTCGAAAATATCATTTCTACATGAAATGGATATGCACAAAAAAAACGCAAAAACGTACAGGAAAAACGTCAAATAAACATGACCATCATGTATTAATGACGGCATTCTCATGTACAATGACATAAAACGTAAAAACGTACAGGAAAAACGTACAGTTGACATGACCATTATGTATTATTGAAGGGATACTCATGTATAATTGACATGAAATGTATGTACCTACAGGAAAAACGTAAAATGAACATGACCATGGTGTATATTTACGTGAGAGTATGTAATACTGATACTTACGTGAGAATAACGTTGAAGCTACAAATAAAATTAATGATAATCACATCGAAATGATATTATTTTTGTTCAATTTATTAACTTTTTTTAAAATACATAGGTACATATTTAATGTAATAAATGTAATACATTTGATAAGGTGACAAACTTAACGTTTTTAGAAGCACATAAAAGAAGTTTTTGGCAAACTGTATTTTCATTTTGCATTACACAGGAACTAAAAGTTCTTATTTATTACAGTTGCTTCTTCGTAAATGTAGCACATATGAATTTTCTCCATTAGCACCAATTCCTACATAAACCATATGCTGGCCGGCGGCCTCCATTTTCGGCGAAATGCTTTCCACAAATAAACAACATTCATCACCCATTTTCACTTCACGTTAAATTTTCACAGTTGGTTTTCTGCTAACTATTTTTGTTAATAAATTATTTTACAACGACCGAACTTGATTGTCAACTGCAGCGCGATTTATTTCATTTTAGAATGAAACAGCTACACAAATGCTAACGTGCTACGTGAAACATGTTGTCAAAATTTGTTATAAACATAAAACATGTCAATTCACGTAATTTTAACATGAGATAGTTTTGCAAATGTTAGTATTACAATTTTCATAGGATTTTTACGTGAAGCAGGTTTTCGAAATGTGTTATGAACGTGATAAATGCCGTTTTAATATGAGAATGTTATACAAATGTGAGATTGGCAGTTTTTATATCAATATGTTGTCGAAATGTGTGTTAACATGAGAAATTGATATGAAAGTGATATGACATACTAATGTTGACTCAACAAGTTTTTTATCAATTTGACGTGAAATCGGTTGTTTACATCATTTTTAATGTTAAATAAAACTTTTCGAAGTAATGTATTATTAACATGAGAAATTAATATGACAATGTCGTACATGCTAATGTTGATTCAGCAACTTTCGTATCAATTTAACGTGAACCCTGTTTATTTGATAATTTTCAATATTAATACGACATTTTTTGCTGAAATGTAAAATTTATAAAGCAGAAATGTTAGTTTTACAAGCGACTTTTCTTTCGGTGTAAGTTTCCCATGTGGCCATGTATTTTGTTTTTGTAAAATATTCATACATCTGAATATTTCGGTACATTTGCTTGTACCCAAAGTATCTAAGCTGGAGTTAAACGGTGGGCGGCGAGCAGTTTATTATTATTGTTGTTGTGATATTATATGGTTGAGGGAGTTGGCCGGGGTTGCCGGTTCGAATCCCACCTCAACCAAAGCCTTTTTAATTTTATTTAATTTATTATTTTTATATTCCATCAAGTCTCATGGACTGTGTTTGGTTCTTTTTAATTATTGGTATGTACCATCAAGTCTAGCGGACTGTGTTTTGGTATTGACACTCTGTATGTATTAATTGGGGCGAGCACTTTGGCTCTGAGAATGCATCGTTGGCTATTCTCACTTCCTTAGAAAACCCCTCAAAATTGTTGGTGGTGAGCACTTGGGCTCTGAGGCATTGGCGGCTATTGGCTTACCCCATTTTGCTTGTGAAAAACCACATTTTGTGACTGCGACTATAAGCTATGTATTCCGAATATTCCATAAATTATCTGCGAATTACAATAATATGTAATGCAGATGAAATAAACGAAACCATGTTATGTCGCTTAAACACAAAGCTTAATTTGGGTACACGGTACTGAACCAAAAATTTAGGTATCGTACCGGTATTTAGGTACAGGTGGTCACCTTACTCATACATAACGCTAAAGGTTCACAACACAATCGTATCAGGTGCATTTCACCAGCGGCCAAATATACATTCACTGATGAAGTCAGTTGGTGCAACCGTATAACCTATTTCTGATTCTATTTCTAATTCAATTTTATTTTGATTTATTTCTTTCTATTTTTGATTGTGGCAAAAGTAAATACCAAGTCAGTAGTTAGAACTGTTAATAACAACAAAAACATAAAAAAACAATAACTAAATAAATGCAGTGGCTTGAATGGAGTAGTCACGAAGATGATGCACTGGCGATTAACTGTGTGAGGCCGGAGCGGACTGGGGTAGGATAAGCTAAAGGAAAATAGAGCTAGAATCACTGATATGAAATTGTAGAAACTCACAAGTTTACTTATTTATTAACGAATTCAACTAGTGAATCGCTGGAATACAACCAGCTGCATCAGCAACAACAAAAACAACACGAGCAGTACAGACCTACTGAATTTGGTGAACTTCAAATTGTTGTTCAGTGCATTCATAGCATCGGCAATACAAAAAAACGTGCCACACACATAATGCCATTTGCAAAAAAATATTAGTGACGGAACTCGGACTGTACTGAAATGGCAGTAGATCTTAAGCATTTTTGAGAGAAGAGAACAAAAGCTATTGCCTGCCGTCAAATGGTCGAATTCTACTAAAATTTCCGAAAATACTGTCAAAAAGCAACCATGTGAAATATAATGACCTCAAAAGCTATCCAACACGTTACAACAAAGTTAGGAAAAGAAGTGTCCTTAAGAATTAAATTGCATCTATTTTCTATATATAGATGAGCGTATATCTGTGAGCTACCATATATCAGTCCCTAGACGCAAAAAATGCGGAAAACCTACACTTTTTGGAGTAAAACTAAATCTAATTTTGGTGTCAACGTCCTTTTGCTCCAATAAAATGGTGTAAAGTGAAAAAGTCTGTGTAATTCCTTTAAAATGGTTCGCCGCTATTATTTAGAACATAGCTGAAGTTAGACGCTGGCAAGTATAAGTATACGATGGCATTATGGTAGATACCTGAGTTGACTTAGCATTCAAGCAGTGTTAGTTCGATTCGAGGGGAAGGTAATATGGCAAGTGTGGTGTAGTTCCTTCAAAAGAACAAAGGTGTAATTATACGCTGGCAAGGATGAGTATACGATGTCATGATGGCAGAAATCTCAGTTCAGCATTCCAAATATTGCGAGTAAAATAGCTTTTTTTATTTTTTGTTACTTTGACTCTTTTTTGGTCTTAAAATAGCACTTTTTTAGTTTATATATACAGCAGCATCTTAAAGTTCTGTTTTGACACCAAACTTTTTTTGCATGTATTATAAACTCAGCTAGATTAGTGATCGCAATGGACGGGTAGTCAAGTGATCCTGTTCTCCGATGATATAAATTTAACGGCAACTACTTCAGACTGGTTGTCATCACATCATCAGTAGATCACAGCGGTGCATATGCAAAATTCTCTGGAAGGAACTTAGACGCACGCTGTCTTTTGCTGGCTTTGGTTACTTTAGTCACAAGTGCAGTGGGGCACAGTGGTTCAGCCGCGGAAAAAAATAAATTTTTATGAATATCGTCGCCTAAGGACGCAAAGGTGCTAAGTGCCATTTTTTAAATTTTACAGGAGAGAAAAACAAAAAACAATATAAAAACATAAATTTAAATTAGGATTTTCGGTCTTTTATGTTTCATGTTACACAAGTGAACACTCATAAAAAATGCATAATTTTCGCCGACTTATATGCACTTTGTGACTTAGCACCTTTTCAGCAGCTACTTTTTATTCTTTTCACTGGACCTTATCCAAAATCATAAAATCTGTGAGCGAACCAAAGCAATTTTCTGAGTATGATGGTTCTTAGAGGTTATTCCGTTGAATTTTTACATAGTCTTAGAATTTTTATATTATGCTTAGTTCTACCACAATCCGAGCTTAAAGCTCAAATTACCTATTTTTTGAAGCTCTGTTACTTTTTTTGTATCAAACTACATTATTCTGCAAGTCTAGACGTTTCTCTGTATCACACAACACCTTTTTACTATCGCTGACGCATAGCAGACAAGCAAGAGCAGATTTTGTTTCACAACTTTTGACCAAAATGCTTTTTTGCTCATTTTGCGAGGTCCATAAGTCGACAAGTAAATGTGATATAAGTCTTTGGAAGGCTGAATATGATAGCCCAATCATTTGTCTTTATCATCCAAGGTCAATAAGTTATGTGTCAGTTACTAAAGATAAGTGAGGTCAGGTCAGGTAAATGATCACATTTATAATTTTTTTTACTTTTCTACTTGTAAATTGATATGGAAAAAAGAAAAACAAGAAAATTTAAATTCGTATGGAGTTGGCACTTTTTCATTTCATTCATTGGTGGACTTAGCACCTTTTCTAATCAATGCAAACAACGCACTTAAAAACAGAATAGTTATACAATTCATGACGTAATTAATTGTACTAGGATCGCCCGTGGTCGAAATTCGACCATCTGAAATTTTCTTCAACTCTCTCTTAATATATGTACATATTCCCCGTTCACAACAAAACCAAGTAAGTGACTCCCTCGTGGCAAATGCAAATTTGGATTAAGTGATATGTCTAAGGTACAGCAGACACTTACTATTACAAATTATATTAAACTTACATTAATTGTTACATAAAAAATAAGTTTTTAATTTAAATTGCACAAACACCCGGTATGGGCTTATAATATTTCGATATATAATGGTACTTTTTTTATCGTAACCTTGTGGAATTTTACTTTTAAAAAAAACCATATCGTTAAAAATATAAACTTTTTAATGGACAAAAAACTAAATAAAGAAGTGCTCTGCGAAAAACCTTGTTTTATGTGAATTATGTGATTATGTGAATGATGATGGTGTGAAGATGGCGAGGATGCAATGATATTTATTTGATTTGCTACACTTTGCTTTTTTTTTTTTGGCACAAAAATGAAGGCAAGTGGCAGCTGCCTGGATCGCTGTATACTTATGTACGTTGATGTGAGAGTAAGGAGCGCGAAAAAGGGTGGGAGCGGTTTTCGAAGCGCAGAGTTTTGCGGGGAGTGTTTGTCGGAGTTTCGATGATTGTGCAATTTGCAAGGTACCGTTTTTTATTCTTGCTTCACGCATACATATATATATATATATGATGTTTGGGAATTTAAACATTTGATTTGAGTAATACCATGCAACGAATCCGCACATTAGGGTGGTGCAGCATATTTAAATGTTTTTTCTTTTAAACAAAATTTTTTTAAAGCTATTTTTTGAAAATTACAATTCTGGCGTTGCGAACAAAATTTTTAATTCTATATAACTAACTTCACTTTTTTGTATGAAAAATACATTTTCTGCTTAGAAGATATACTTTTCCAATATTTTATTTCTCTAAAAATTTCATAAGTAAAAAAACTATTTAAAAATCGAAAAAGCTTAGCACATTAAATTATCAAAGTAAAAAATGGGTATAAATGTTTACTACTTGCAGAACACCTATATTCGATTCTCGGTGGAAGGAAAAATTTAAAACTGTTTTTTTTAATTTTTTGTTTTTATTTTATTTTTTCAGCAAGGAAAATTGAATTTGCTTTAAATGAGACGATTGGGGATATTTTTCTGGGCAATCTTCAACTGTATGAAAAATATATTTTCTGCTTAGAAAATATACTTTTCCAATATTTAACCCCCTAAAAATTTCATAAGTGAATTAAACTTTAAAAAAATCGAGAAAAGCTTAGAACATCAAATAATCAAAGTAAAAATAGGTATTTGTTTCCTTTAGGTGTCAACTGCTAATAAATTAGCTAAAATTATGGGAAATATCTCAAAAGACAGGGTTTGGCCTCAGGATCACGAGTCCGGAAGCGCTTTCTAATATTTTGCTTCTCTGAAGAGGTATTTGCAATCAAAGTGGCAAGTTTTCATGTGGTTGTTGTAATTTTATTAGGCTGTACCTAAAAACGTGCGAAAAAATGCGTGCCGTGGATCATTTTTCGATTTTTTGACCATAACTTTCCATAGAAACAAAAAATTAAAAAAGCGCTTCCGGACTCGTGATCCTGAGGCCAAAACCTGTCTTTTGAGCTATCTCCCATAATTTTAGCTAATTTATTAGCGGTTGACCCCTAAAGGAAACAAATACCCAAAAATATGTTTTTCGTAAAAAAAGTAGAGTTATGGTGATTTCGTTTCATCAAAAAATGCGTATTTTTACACTCTTCAATTTTCCGCTTTCGTTTGCAAAATGAAGGTATAACGTCAAACAGAATATGCTTTCATTTCCTAAAAAACTCACACTTTTTACCCTCTGAAGCTTTGACAGGGTAGTTGGTTGCACTGAAAATCAGCTGACGAAAATTTTATTTGACAGATAAATTTGGTGAAAAAAATTGGATTTTGCAATAACAATTGAATATGGTTGATAAGCGAAAACTAATTATTCATGCACATAGCATAGCAAACGGGCAATGTTTTTTGTTCGTTTTATCGATATAGCAGTTTCATGTAGAACGGGTACACTTTTATCACACTTTTACAGTATTCTGTGCAAGGGTATAAACATGTTCAACGAAATCAGCATTAGTGTCATGTAAAATTGTTCTTTAGTTAAAGTCCGTACGATATTTAAATTTCGATCTTAACATTGTGGAATTTTCTTACAAAATCATATCGTTAAAAAAATAAATTTTAACCAATAGGCAAAAAGTTAAATATATAAAGCCAGAAGTGAAGCTGGACTTTTTAGCTTAATGGTGTTTAGATGCCGAAGATGATATAATTTGATACATTTTGTTGTTTTATTTGGCGCAAAAATAAAAGCAAGTGGCAGCTGCTGGATCATTGCATAGATATGTACGTGTGTGTGTAAGGGAATGAGCGGTAGGTGTGTCTTTGAGAGTTTTATAAGAGTGCTGAATAGTGATGTATAGTTCGGGTATAACAGAATGTGGAGATATTTTTTTTGGTAAGACACCAGATTAGTCCATTCTAAGTTTCCACTATAAATTTTATAGAGATCTATCCATAAATACTATACGAAATTGGGTTGCGTCTGTTTGTATGGGGAGAGTGTTAGCCTATTAATATATAGATAAACTATTCTATCATTTTGCATCAAAACCTAAAAAAATCTAAAAGGTGGACTTAGCACCTTTGCGACCTATGCAGATGATATCATACATTCAGATTTTTAAAACTACTTTGCCTGAAGTTGAAGTTTAATTATAATAAAATGAAAGTTTGCAATATTTTTTATCGATTCTAGAAAAAAATGTTTACCCATATTTCACCCCTTGGTTTAATGGCGAAAAGTCAAATAAAATTTTTATAAAACTGGCATGGCGTATACGTAACATTTTTTGTTAGCGAATGTGTAGAAATATAGAAACAAATAATTGATGATTCAATGCTAGAACTCTATAAGACTCACATCTCTATGGTTATAGGAGTGTTGACAGTGCATTACCCGAAAGAAATCCATGCGATAGAGCTGAATATATTGAACAACCCGTGCTGTGCTAACTGTATGCAGGTTGATAAAGCGGAGTACTATAATTACTTTATTTTTTTGCTCAGCATTTTCAAGGTTAAGGCGGAAAACTCCGGCCTAGATACATTTGATTTTACGGGTAAATATCTAATATTAAGGTCTGTTATATCTACGCCTTATAACTTTGACCCTTCTACACCCACTTGGACAGGTGTATTCCCTGTTTGGAACGGCTGAAAAGAATCGATGCTCTCAGGGCCTAAGTATTTGAGCATTTCGCCTTCTTAAAAGCTTGATTTTTATCCACAGATCATTTTACTGTACGCAGTTTTATTGGATGCCCTCCAAAATTGCTCCATCTGTTACAATTTGTTTTCGCATCTACTACGAAATGAGTACTATCTGGTCTGAACCTTGACTACTACTTCTTTCTACGTACTACGATTTTTGTTTAAGCCCACACTAGCACACATTTCATTTAACGGTACTAAACGAATGCTTATGTGCTTCTGCAAGCAGTGTTGCTTAGATTTATAATGATTTTCCTTGCTTGTATATTGCGCATGCTCAACAGCACCAACGCACAACAATTCCGCCTCAGTCTACACACTGAAAAAAGGTGTAAAAAGTTACATGCAATCTGTTGAAGTTCGACTCCATAAGTAGGTAACATCAGAGAAATGCTTTAAAAAGTGATAGAGAGAGAAAAGAGTTCAACCTTATGCATAGAGTTCAGAAAGCTTTTCAGTGTTGGGTCACGCGGTTCAACAAATTGTTGAGTTTTGAAAAAGGATCCAATTTGTGAGTCCTTTTCAAAAGTCTTCCAAGATCGTGCCAAAGTTAAAGGATACATAAAGCTACTTTATTCACTGCTTTGAGTTCTTGAATGGCAAAACCTATTCTTAAGACCTTCTATGAACTTCTATGAAGTGTAATTTTTTGGTGGGTTTTAGCAGACGCACACTTACACTAATACTCACTGAGCCATATGCAGTACAGTTTTTCTAGCCTGACCCACAAATGAATTGCTGTGTTTCTATATTTCATATTTTGTTTTTGTTCGAAAATTGTTTCCAATTTTTTCGCTGATACACGTTCAGCCTCTGGGCGGGTGGCCCAGCTTCATTTCCCAATGAAATCATGGAAGTGGCTTGAGTGCGGTGGAGAGGAAAAATATTTTAAAGCCATTATGCTGAGAATTTCGTTCTAGCATTTTGAAAGTTTCTGGTGCTAAAAAGGTTAGGCTCTAAAATGAGTAAAATTTTTATTAATTAGCGTTTGGTGTTGCTAGTGTCACTGTGAATGTGTGTGTGAGCTTTAAATTCCAGTTACTGATAAGAAAGATTTTGACTTAATTGAAAACGTTTAGGTGCGTTCATTGCAAGGTGTATTTTTTTGGTTGGTGGGGATGAGAAAATGCTTAATTGATGCCGCTGCGCTGAGAGTAGGTCGTCATTTAGTGTTCGTGACAAAAAGAAAAGAATATGTAGGTAGATAAGTAAATAATACGCATGTTTATCACTTCGAAGCTCTTCAATGTCATCACGAATAATTTGCTGAATATCATTGGGTGATCACGTTTCTTACATTATCGTTTGAAGTGGGCGTGTTGGCAGCAGTTTCTTCAGCACACAAACAGTCAAAAGAGGTCTAGCAACGCCTAAAAAAGGATAAAGAACTAACTATTTCCGTGTTTAATAAATAGAAATAAAAAACTAGAAGAAATGCAGGAATATGTAGTACCAAGCTGGTATCGTGATCCTAACTTCTGAAAGGTTATGAAGTGAGATATGTCATAATACAAATACATACTTACTGAACCGAAATGTATTAACCCATGCGTGCAACTTTCCATAGCGAGCTTAATTGTATCGAAGACTGCGCAGAGATCGCCTGCCAATCTCTCACCTATAGACTTTACCCGCACAAAGTTTAGTTGAAATATCTAAGTGGATTCACTAACCTTCTATTCGTGTGAGCCTCTAGAAAAGATTTTACGGTGTTTGGATCGTTTCTGACAGTGCGTTTACTAATTGAAGCATCATCGCGAATAACGTTCTAAGTTACAAAATCAGAATTTGTCAGGAGAGCGAAAAAACGCTAAAGTCATAGTTTTTTAATTTATTTCCTTCAACTGTCTCCTTAACTTTTTCTTTTATATCTTTCATATTATCAGGTTTACACCTTCCTTATGATCTTCCAGTGCCTTTTCGAATCACTTCTTCTGTGCAAAATGATGTACGTCACTACTATTTCTAAATGCATTTTTACAGTTATGGCGTGCAAAATTTTAGAAAATTTGTTATCTGAACAATGCAGGAGAGCAATACAAAAGGTAATATGCAATAAAACCGGTTTTGAAAAAATTGACACTTAGGGCGTTATTCGCGATGATGCTTCAATTGTATAGCAGTTACAGTATGTTGTTGTTGTAACGGAGTGTAGCCCTGCCCAACGTGTACTTATCCTTAGCCTAAATTGTTTTAATGTCTTCTAACGGGAGTCCTAGGCAACTAGCTGTTTCTACAGGATTGGACCAAAGGGAGATGGGTGTTAGAGAAGTGGGCTCCGTAGAGCAAGAATAGGTGGTTGGTGTTATGGGGGCACGAGCCACATGCCGGGGTTTAGTCTGGATAAGTAGGAGTTTAATATACTACAGTATCCAGAGCGTAATTGAGCCAGTGTGACCCTTGTCTCTCGAGGAAGACGTCGCTCCTCTTCAGAAATGCGTGGTATTGACGTATGCACTATCGTTTCTCCTGACGTTGGAATATTGCAGATGGGGTATGAGGTATTGTATTCCAACCCTACCTATTGTCCAGTTTGGCGCAGTTGTCCGAATAACTTAGAACCAAGTTCACACAGATTATTATGCTGCGCTTGTGAGAGTGACTAAATGCAACGGGCTTTGATTAGAACCAGAGGCTTTGGAACACTTGATGGTACGTGATTTGTCGTGAAGCGTCGAAAAGAGTGAGATTTGGGTGAATTATCGAAGACCTATGCTTCACAAGGATAAAGCCAAGCCAGGATGAGCTCTCTTATTGTCCATTTCGTTTTCCTGCATCTTACTGTGCCCCCCCTACCGACTCACTAGCCCTGACCGCGCACAAAGCATACTCAAGCTTTGTTTGTTGTTTACCCTGGAAATGAAAAGCCGTCGGGCTATCTGAAAAGTTTATTATCCCATTACTCACCCCTTTTGTGGCCGGAAATTTATTGTAAGCACCGAAGAGAAGACTTCGGATTGGCCACACCTACCATAGGTATAATTTAAATTTGTTAAATACCTATTTGATGGTCCTTTTATTACGTAGATTAGAACATTATAAGCTTCAGCAAAAAGTCTCAGGATATATATGGCGAGTGTTATGGAGCGTTGATTCCAAACTAGTTTACAAGAGGTCATTCCCATTTTTTGGGGAGTCCTTATGGTTGTTTCAGTTTATCATATGAGAAATAGCCTTAAACCCCTTGTACCATTTCGTTCTTACGAGGGCCATAGTAGGGCCTGTCTGGACAAATACTCGTTTTTTACCAACTGTGACATTAGAGTCCCCAAGCTGCAAAAGATATTGACGCGCCACTCGATGGCCTCATTCATCTAACACCAATTATCCTGATATTTTTCACCTTGGAAACCTTATAATCAAAAGGGTAGGGGTGATCCCGCCTAGCCAGTCCTTAGTTAAGCTCACCATCAAACAATTTTTAGGTAATTGAAAAAAGAGACATAGGTCCCAAGGATCGGTATGTTGTGACTTCCTTCAACTGCTGTTATTATAATCGGCTCCGGCACTCTCTGGTGATTCCTATTTGTGCCACAGCCCTACCCTTGAAAAGGTCTAATACTTTAATACACCTCGACGGAGACTTAAATTTGTATCAACTTAAAAAAAAAAGTAAACATTCGCCATCCTATTCGAGCACGCATAAAAGTCAATGAAGTTTTAATGCTCGTGCGCTTATTGAACGTAAATTGAATTTAATTACGACCATAATAGAAATCAATTATGGTAAAGCTTAAAGCCTGCAAGTTAGCGGCTGCCATGTGAGCACGTAGAGCTTAGCCTTTTTTTGTGACACACCGACGTACTTAAGTACACCGAGTAGCAGACGTTAAGTGTTCACGCTGGTGTACAGAGTCGCGCAAGTAGCTAAGCATATAAGTTAGCAAGTATGTAAGTGAGTAAGGAGCTCAAAATGAGATCTTATCAGTGGAGTGCACATTTAATACCAAATTTGTTTTATGCAAATCTGTTGGCGAACACAACATACTAAGGCATCAGAATAAGGATTGTATCTGTAAGCAAAACATTAGGGTGGCTCGACTTTGTGTGTTTTAGTTTCGATACCACTCCACCAGGAAGGACAGTCCTAATCTCTTTCTGCACTCCTATGAAAACAAGGATCACGAGATTAGTAAGACATTCGTCTGCAATAGAGTAAAGTCCATTCTGGCGGAAGCGAAGGTAACGATTTTCATTTTACTCATCATACCTGTTCTGATCTTATGGAGCTTGAGCATGCAATAGATGTTTCACCTATGATTTCTTCGGAGCTCGATCACTTCACGGGACTAACAGGACACTACTGCGGAATACGGCATCCTCGACATCAACCACATGTTCTCCACTTCACCTTTCGCAACTTTGGCACTGATCCACCAGCCACAGCTTCAAAGTTCACGGGTAACTTTTACACCGATCCACCGACTCACCGATACTTCGCCAACCAATTCCAACACTTCACAACACACCGATATCTCGGTATCAGTCAACCATCCATTAATCCACCCTTTCCTTTTATAATTATATTGTAAACCTAACGAGCTCCTTAAAATTTTGTGGTGCTAGTGACCCTTTGTGGTCGTAGGCCAGATAGGAAGATGCGAACTTACAGCTTGTCCCTAGCTCCTAAACGATGATCGCTGTCATATCTGATTAACTAAATGCAGGTAATAGAACGACTTTAAAATTTGACTTGGCTAAAATAGGTGGTCGAGGCATACTATTGTCGTTAGCGGTGTAAACCTGAAAAGTTAGGGTCCTTAAGATTCAGATCCTATTTCCGGTTATTCACGGCTCTTGAACCAGGATGGTGTCTACCCCACCTGATGACAGGTGTAGTATAAGCGCTACTACCTATGCTACTTTTTTGTGATGAATGTTTATTTGGATTTGGATTTGTTTTACTTTCTTCCGTTCCTCAAGCCCATAGTAAGCCTTGTATTCGCTGCGTGCTCTTTCAGGATTCTGTCGTATGTAATTTCCTCGTATATTACAACAATGAACGTCCGATTTCTGGCAATGTCTTCGATAGACCGTCTCCAGCCTCCCTACGTTATGGCTCTTTTCGATGCGTTCGGGTTGCCTTTGCCATATATCCCGGTTTGAGAAAGAGCACCACCAGCCAAGCACGCGCAAGGTCCCGTTGAACGTTCGCCCAGCCTTATGCAGAAACATCACCATCCCTTATCTGTGCGGAGGCGTTCCGGTGAAGGATCCGAGCTGCAGTGACTGACGGTTACGGGTTGCATAGGCTCGTTGTCCTTGGACCTCGTCGACCTAATCAGACAGGACCTGATCTCAGCCCTTTGTTGCCTTTCTGCCTTTTGCAGCAGCAATTCAATGGGGTGGCCCCTCAACAAAATATCTGCGTTACTCAAAAAATCGAGTCTGAGCAAATGCTCACCTTTTTTTGCATGAGACCTGTTTCTTCAAATAAGAGAACCAGAACTCGAAAAAATTCCTCTCGTTCAGTTACTACCTTCTATACAAAATTGGTCACCCTAATGCATACATAATCATGTTAGAGTTGATCTGTTAGCATATGGGTAGATGTACATACGTAAATCTATAAGTGGGTGGGTAAGCGCATAGTCATCGCGTAATAGTATCGAATCGATCGGGTTGCCAATTGCAAACGACGGTGTTAGAATTATTGCAGAAAAGCGGCTACTACTTAAATTCACATAATGTACCTGCATACATACATACATCGAACTACCTTTATCCTCCGTATATGGATATGTTCATGAGGCATACAAATGAACAACCTTGAAGTATAAAACGAGAAAACTTTTAATATGCAATACGCATGCGAAAAGACAAAATGAAATACAAGAGCACACGGGAATTGACGACAGCTTGTGCCTAATGTGCGCTATTGCAAGCAACAAATTGCCAACCAAGATAGATAAGTCATTTTGTAGATATATACTGTGGGCTCTTGTTGTTGTTGTAGCTTTAGTGGCTGGAATTGCATTTGAAATGCAATACGAAGCAAATGCAGCCTTAAGCGAACATTTGAGAATCCAGCAGTAAAAAAGCAACAAAAACAAAAACAGCAGTTGCAGCAGCGCCACTAAATCTGTAAGTAAGAGAACGAGTCGCAGCAACAATTGCAGTCACACTTTTAATGTGTGAATTGATTGCCAATTGGTTTGGTTCGTGGCTGTGTCGTCACCGCAGAGCAAGGAAAACGAAACGTAAAATATGCAGGTATTTGTTGACACCGCATACCGCTTGTTGCTCAGCAAGTGGTTGTTGTTTTTCCACTGCTTGCCACATGCAACACGCTTACAATGCGTATGCAACGACGTTTGCAGCTGCCTTCACCGAATTCACCACCACCACCCTCATTTCCCATCATCGCTTAAGCTCTGATATCAATGTCGCAGCGCAGTGCAAGCTCCTACCATTCCGCGCTGCTGCTCAAGTCGCTCGTCACAAGCAAGTTGCAGATTTTGGCGAGTTGATAAGCGAGTTGCAACGCTTCCAATTGCAGCCGCGATAATAAGTTTCTCAAATTGTTTTAATAAGCTGCGCGTAAGCTTGCGCACTTATATGTTGATGACAGTCGACGGGGTGAGGAACGCTGTGAGCCGTTGTTAAATTTTTGTTTAACTATTTGTCATATGACTGGGTCGATTTATTCCACTTATTTCTCCTACACCCTTGCCTAAAAATGCCAAGGCTACGGAAAAATTCGTGTTCTATAAAGTGGTAAAATGAAAAAAAAGAAAAAAATGGCAAACAAAATTTTTGAAAAGAAACTTCAAATACTTATGAGTTGAATTTTGTGAAGTGAGCCACTTTTTTGGAAGTTGTACTATCTTTCTGAAACTTTTTTGTATAGTTCACAACAACAAAAAAAAATACATTTGGGCCAGTTTTTCGAAATTCAAATTATTTTCAAAGTTATAGCTATCGACACTTTTCGAAATTCTTCACTTTTTGATGATTTTCTCACGATTGGTCAAACCGATTTTGCTAATATATATATATATATATTAGCTGAACCCACAGACTTCGTTCTGCACAAAATAAATTTTTGTTGAATTCATTTCCATAATTCGCGATTATACCTATATTTTCTTTATTCGAAAAAATCATTTTGTGTGGTGCCACTTATTTCCTATACAAGATTGTGAAATTTAGACGTCTCAGCTTTCTTCATCTTTCGGCAGCAAAACAAAAGGTTTTAGGAAAGTACGATTTAGAAATCGGTTAAGCCGTTAAGACAGAACCCGCGGTCCCACAGAGTACTTTTCATTTTTATATATATAGATTACCTATTTCCTATAGAAAAATTGTGAAACTTAGACCTCTAAGCTTTCTTCATTTTTCGGCTTAAAAACAAAAGGTTTTCAACCGTTTTTTTTATAAACCTGTTACAGAGAAGGTCCAAGAAAGTAAATTTTACCGAATAGAAATCGGATCAGCCGTTTAGACAGCCGCCGAGGTCATACAGAGTACATTTCATTTTTATATATATAGATTAGGGTGATTCAAATAAAAAAAATTTGGTTCTTTTTTCGGTCTTACCCCCTGGCTGTAATTATCCCAATAGTTAAGGTAATCGCACATGGCATACCATTTTGGAAGCTTCAAAGCTTCAACTTTAAGAGTATGTAAAAATATTTTCAAAAAATTTTCAAAATTAAAAGAAAATTCACTTTGAAAAAAAAAATGCCATTTTTTCCCATACAAAATGTATGGGAAAGGGCGAAAAAAATAGCCACCCCTAAGGGTTAAGTTAGAGCGCTAATTTTTTGCAAGGCTTATTTTCTCATAAATACCTAACTTTTTAGGGGGTAAGACCAAGGCGACATTTTTTTGAATCACCCTAATATAGATATATACATTAAGGCGGGTCGATTTGTATGGAAGAAAGTTAACCCATATCGCGCCATCGATTTTTCGATACCTACCCAAAAAAAAAAATTTCGAACCTGCAAAATTTGAGTTTTTTGAATTTTTTTTTCGTTTATTTTTAAGGTTTTTTTCATGACCTACTTGAAAAATTTTCATTTGACTTAAAATTATCCGCTAAAAACTTTGGCGATAACAGTTTTTTGAAAAAAAAAAAAAAAATATTTTTGGGGTTTTGAAGAGTGTTTTGGTGAAAAAAAAAAAACTTTTCCGCCATTTTTTTTAAGGGTTTCTTCAAAAACGTGCAAAAGTGTTACCGATGAAAACGAATTTGTCTCGTAGTTCCTATCCCACTTAAAATTATACGATAAAAACGTTGTCATTCACAGTTTAAAAAAAAAATTATTTTTTTTTGTTTTTGAGACTTGTTTTGGTCGAAATCAATTTTTTTAATTTTCAAGGCTCCAAATCATTTTTTATGCATATGTTTCCGTTAGACCCACCAATAAATATACCAAAATGGGCAGAGGACGAGCTGAGTTAATTTAGCCATGACCGTCTGTCCGTCCGTCCGTCTGTCTGTCTGTCCATCTGTCTGTTTGAACGCAAACTAGTCCCTCAGTTTTTTAGATATCTCGATGAAATTTGGCATACAGATGTATACTGGCATTATAGGAGATATATGTCGGATTCGGTAGGATCGGACCACTATAGCATATATCTCTCATATAACCGATCGTTCAGATAAAAGGTTTATTGCCTCTTCTGCTAAATCATTTTTTATGTATATGTTTCCGTTAGAACCAATTGTTCATATAAGATATTTTTTTTCATAACTCCCCATTGTTGATTGTTTAACAGCCTTTTTTTAATGAATGCTAGAGGCAAGGGGTAGGCGTCTCTTAGCATAATTGTTATATATCTGCAATATGTTGAGACAAATTAATTTATATTTTTGTGAATGTTTAAAGCCTGCCTCCAACACAGTTGAAAACTGTTTTGCGTTTGTAATAATGATCATGACCTTGGAACCACGAGTACATAATCGGCTTGTCAACGAAAAAACTTTCTACCTGTTTGTAAAAAGATGAACTCACCATTACTGGCGATTTACTGCAGCTCATGCATATGTGCCCCAGTGGCGAATGTGCCCCTTCTACCCTACATCCCTCGTTTAGGTAGCACAATAAAAACTGAAGATTGTAGGCAAAAACTATTTCTGACTCTTAGCCTTATTGAGATATTGTAGGAAGTTGAGTTCAAAGCTTAACTTCACTTAAATTTTAAAATTGTGTTTTTTTCAAAACAAGTTTTACTATTCCGTTCTATTTAAACGTTTTTGTCAATCCGGATTTTTTACTTCGACATAAAGTAGTTTAATTATTGCGGTTTTCAAAAAAGTTTATTATTTCTACACATTCGTTCAAAATATATTATTGGCATAAGAAACACACACAATATGGACGAAGGAGCATCATCATCATCAAGAAATATAGAGCAAAATGAGGGCGAAGTAGAAGAAGCATCAACGTCAGCACCCCCGTTAGGCAACTTACATTCTCATAATGTAGAACTATTCGGTCCAGCAAGGGATCTGGATGAACTTTCTTTGCCAACTGCATTCGATATTCTGAAGTTTTACTTTTTTGGCCGATCAGATCAGACAGACAAATAAAATATTCACATATAAGGCATTCACACCAAATGTTTACGACGAACTTATAGAAATTTGGAGCAAACTGAATATTGATTTATTGGATAAAAGAGCCATCACAAAAAAACTACATACATTACTTGACAAATACAAGGAAATGTCAAGGGCCGGACGATATTTGGAAAAATTTGAAAGTTTCGTTGACGGTACAAAGAAAATATTTTTCATCGCAAAATACAAATGCCCGCTGCTAACAAATCTTTGTAACTATGGTAAAATTCCCGATAACCTGAAACACTTGTTTTTTGACCAACACAACGATAGAATATTATCAATACCTGTTGTTGAGGATCCTTCAGAGACAGAAGTGTTTACAATACAACCATCATTGGCATTAACCGCCGATGTAACGTATCAGCCAACTCCCTCAGATTTGCAAGGTGATACTCCAAAGGATGTGGCTCATACATCGACCGAATCACATTATTCTCCAAGATACAGTATACCAAAGTTTGCAATGATGTGCGATAGATTGGGCGTGACAAGCAGAGTTGCATCTTGCCTAGCATCAGCTTGGTTTGAAGACATTGGATGGAGAGATAAACACGGCCGAACCATTGTTTGTGACAAAAACAAAGTAGACAGGGAAAGGAGAAAAGTTAGATTGGATGTTCTCCGCCAAAGCAAAACAGGGTGTTTGAAAGCATTTTCGTTTGACGGTAGAAAAGACGACGCATTGACTCAAATAAAAGTTGGCGAAACTTACTATTCGGAAATGAAGAAAGAATCACATTTAGTCGTCGTACAAGAGCCGAACAACCAATTGCTTGGTTATATCAACTTGGCAGGCAAAAATGATTCTGCTGAAGCGAAACATGGAGCTTTGAAGGAATTTTTTGAAGAAACGCAGATTCCTCTGGATAATTTAATTGGCATTTGCTCTGACGGCGCAGTTACAAATACTGGGGAGGGCAGAGGTATATTGCGACGATTTGAAATGCAACTGAACAGAGCATTACACTGGTGGATTTGTTTACTACATTTCAACGAATTGCCGTTTCGTCATTTGTATGAAACACTGGAAAAATCGCGATCGACTGGGCCAAGAACCTCAACTGGATCACTTTGAAAAAGATCTTCACAATTGCCATACCCAACAGGTACTTATCACTCTTTTTTTTAACTTTTCCCTATAAGCGACAGAGTAATAAATTCCCAACAACAATATATTTTCCAGGTTGTTACGAATTTTGAAGCGATTCCACTTGAAAACATGCCACCACGCTTGGATGAAGATGAAGAGAAGAAACTATCAACGGATGCGAAGTATCTATACAAAATTGCTAATGCTATTTCGCATGGCTACGTTCCAACTTCATTGGCTATGATTACACCGGGCCCTATAAATCATGCTAGATGGCTCACAAAAGCCTGTAGAATCCTTCGTCTTTACGCTACAACCAACACTCCATCCAAGAATTTGAAAATCTTGGCAACATACATAATGTGCGTCTACATTCCCATGTACTTTAACGTCAAATATTATAAGTCGGTTGTATACGGTAGTGCTTTGCTTGGAAAATTCATACGATGGACGCAATATTTGCCAAACAATTTACGTAAAGTGATCAACAACACAATTGATAATAATTCCTATTTTGCACATTGTGAAAATGTTTTACTCAGCATGCTCTTCGACAACCGAAAACATATTCGGCATTATTATTCGGGATAATTTATTTGATCCATCTCTCCGTGCCTACGTAAAACCAAAAAATAATTTTGATTGCACTGAGTACGTTCATATGATTGATTTGAACGACGATAATGAGCTGTCAGAACCGCCATTCACAAGAGGCATACCATATGAACATTTGAAAGCTTATTTTGAAGACGAAGAAGATCCACCGCTTCCGGATCCGAATATTCCATGCCATATTCAAGGCACCGAGCGGTACGTTCAGCTAGTATCCAACGTATCTAAACGTGCCATTCATAAAAATCACGAAGGGATTATGACGACTACAGTAGAAAGCCGAAGTAAAGTGAGCCGAATGGAATCCGAGCAGGATTTGCAAGGAAATCTCTGAACTTTAAAATGAATTCCCATATTTTTCACCCTTTTTTGTAAACTGCAACTGCAAACTGTCATTTTCATAATTTCAATAAATAGTTCAAACTAGTTCAAAAGTTTTATGTTTTAATTTCCAATTTGATAATTTTTTGAACACATTTTTAATGGTCAATAAGCACGAACTTTACCAAGTTTCATGCTTTAATCTCTAAAAATGAGGGAGAAATGGCAATAAACCTTTTATCTAAACGATCGGTTATATGGGAGATTTATGCTATAGTGGTCCGATCCTACCGGATCCGACATATATCTCCTATAATGCCAGTATACATCTGTATGCCAAATTCCATCGAGATATCTAAAAAACTGAGGGAATAGTTTGCGTTCAAACAGACAGACGGACAGACAGACAGACGGACGGACGGACAGACGGACATGGCTAAATCAACTCAGCTCGTCCTCTGCCCATTTTGTTATTTATTGGTGGGTCTAACGGAAACATATACATAAAAAATGATTTGGAGCCTTGAAAATGAAAAAAATCGATTTCGACCAAAACAAGTCTCAAAAACCAAAAAAAAAAACAAGTAAGGAAAGCTGTCTTCGGCTGTGCCGAAGGCTAAATACCTTTCATGAATAAGCGTCACGATTTTCACTATTTGATCCCAGTACAGCCTGTGTGAATTTAACTTAAGCTCATACCGAAATTATCGGAACTATCGATTATATGGGGGCGATTTGTTATATTGGTCCAATCTCATTGATTTTTTAACATAGACATTCCACATTCTAAAATAGCATAGATTTAACGTTCCTGCCTATATAATTACAGGAGTTATCTACCAAAATCCGTTTATCGGAACAATCGATTGTATGGGGGCTATGTGAAATATTTATCCCATCTCAATGATTTTCAACATCGATATTTCGCATACAAAAATTGCAATACCTACAAAATTTCACGTTCCTACCTCGTTAACTACAGGAGTTATAGCCCAAAATCCGTTTATCGGAACAATCGATTGTATGGGAGCTATATGTAATATCAGTCCGATCTTCCTGGTTCCGACAAATTATTCCTATATTTGAAAATGGTGGCCGCATGCAAAATTTCAGCCAAATATCTCAAAAACTGATTTTGATCCATCTCTCCGTGCCTACGTAAAACCAAAAAATAATTTTTTAAAAGTAGGCGGTCCACCGCCCACTTTTGAGGGAGGCATATTTGAAAATTTCACTGGTTATAACTTTTAAACTGATTACGGTAGAACGATGAAATTGGTAGAAGGTATCTATTATATATAAATGCGCAATGCTTAAAGGTTTTCTCCCTTTTTTGCAATAACCACAATTCTAAGGTATATAAAATTTGATATGTATCGATAGGTCTCGCTGAGCAGGGTGTGCGACAACAACCCAATTATTATTAACTTATTATAATATGATTTGATGTTACACCACTACAAGTGCTAAACACGCATTCTCTTTATAGAGCCGCTGTTATGTGTGCATGTAGGTATGACCACTTGCATTGTTGTGGTTGCATTCATTGCAGTTGGGAGAGTCCGAGTGTTAGTTGTTTTGTTGGCAGCAATAATAAACATGAGTCAACTTTATTGAGCGTAGGTACAAACAGTGTTTACAAAACCAAAATCTGTGCGTGGGTATTCAGAGAATCAAATGCTTGCTCAGACATGATGTTTTGAAAAAAAAAAACAAGTAAGGAAAGCTGTCTTCGGCTTTGCCGAAGGCTAAATACCTTTCATGAATAAGCGTCTCGATTTTCACTGTTTGATCCCAGTACAGCCTGTGTGAATTTAACTTAAGCTCATACCGAAATTATCGGAACTATCGATTATATGGGGGCGATGTGTTATATTGGTCCAATCTCATTGATTTTTAACACCGACATTCCACATTCTAAAATAGCAATAGTTACGAAATTTCACGTTCCTATAAAACTACAGGAGTTATCTACCAAAATCCGTTTATTGGAACAATGGATTGTATGGGGGCTATGTGAAATATTTATCCCATCTCGATGATTTTCAACATCGATATTTCACATATAAAAATAGCAATACGTCCAAAATTTCACGTTCCTAGGTGTTTAATTACAGGAGTTAGAGCCCAAAATCCGTCTATCGGAATAATCGATTGTATGGGAGCTATGTGAAATATTTATCCCATCTCGATGATTTTCAACATCGATACTTCACATATAAAAAGAGCAATACGTCCAAAATTTCACGTTCCTAGGTATTTAATTACCGGAGTTATAGCCCAAAATCCGTTTATCGGAACAATCGATTGTATGGGAGCTATGTGAAATATTTATCCCATCCCGATGATTTTCAACATCGATATTTCACATATAAAAATAGCAATACTTACAAAATTTCACGTTCCTAGGTGTTTAATTACATGAGTTATAGCTGAAAATCCGTTTATCGGAACAATCGATTGTATGAGAGCTATGTGAAATATTTATCCCATCTCGATGATTTTCAACATCGATATTTCACATATAAAAATAGCAATACTTACGGAATTTCACGTTCCTAGGTGTTTAATTACAGGAGTTATAGCCCAAAATCCGTTTATCGGAATAATCGGTTGTACGGGAGCTATATGTAATATCGATCCGATCTTGCTGGTTCCGACAAAAGATTTCTATATTGGAAAATGGTGGCCGCATACAAAATTTCAGCCAAATATCTCAAAAACTGAGGGACTAGTTTGCGTTCAAACAGACAGACAGACAGACAGACAGACAGACAGACAGACAGACAGACGGACAGACGGACAGACGGACATGGCTAAATCAACTCATCTCGTCATCCTGATCATTTCGGTATACTTATTGATGGGTCTATCTCTTCTTCTTCTCATACTTACAAACATCGGACCAAAGTTATAATACCATTTCATGTTCATGAAAGGTATAAAAAGCACAAAGCCCTTCGTGGCTAGACTTGGTGAAATAAAATAAAAAGGAAAATTGATAAAACTTAAAAAAGTAAAATAAGGAAAAGAAAAGTGATTGAAAGTAAAAAAAGAAATTTGTTGGAAATGAAAGGAAAGGAAAGAATATAAAATAAATAAAAATAAAACAAAATGAAAAAAATAAAAGTATAAAATAAAGGAAAGGAATGGATAAAAGGAAAATAAAGGTAAGATAAGGTAAGGAACGAAAAATATGAGAGAAAAATCAAAGGAAAATAAAGGTAGGGAAAGGAAAGGAATGGAAAAGAAAAAAGGAAGGGAAGAAAGCAAATGTAATGTAGGTAAAGGAGTGAAAAAGAGAGGCAAAAGACAAAGAAAGGAAAGAAGAGAAAAAGAACGGAAAGAAAAGGTAGCGAGGCGGAAGGTACGGAAAATAAATGAAAATAAAAGAATTAAAAATAAAGGAA
This sequence comes from Campiglossa producta, assembly GCA_964058755.1. NCBI lineage: Eukaryota > Metazoa > Arthropoda > Insecta > Diptera > Tephritidae > Campiglossa > Campiglossa producta. Next base: position 47,313,239 of record CAXKVI010000003.1, on the reverse strand, counting down.
AGAAAGGTAATGAAAAGCTAAAAAATATAAGTAAAGGAAATGAATGGAAAAGAAAGAAAACTAAAGGAGTTGCGGAAAGGAGAAAAAGAAAGTAAGGAAACGGTAGAAAAGGAAAGGTAAGAAAAGGAAAGGTAAGGGAAGGAAAGGAAAAAAATGAATAAAATGAGGGGAAACTAAGGGAAACGAAACTAAAGCTAAGGAAATGAAAGGAAATAGAAGAAAAAGAAAATAAAAGGAAAATAGGAATGTAATGGAAATGGAAAGAAAGGTCAGGTAAGAGAATTAAAGAAATGAAAAGAAAGGAAAATAAAAGAAAAGAACAGAAAAGAGAGAAAGAAAGAAGAGAAATTAAATGAAATGAAGGAAGAGAAAAGGAAAGAAAAGGAAAGGAAAGGAAAGGGTAGGGAAGGAAAGAAAAGCAAAAGAAATAAAATGAGATGAAAGGAGAGGAAAAGAAAGGAAAAGAAAGGAAATAAAAGCAAAGGAAAGGAAAAGAAAGAAATACGTATGAAGACTACCTAAGAAGAATAAATAATTATCAACATTGAAACTATATTACTGAATGGTGTAAAGAGGGAGGAAAAGGCAAAATGAACAGGAATGTATAGAAACCAAAAATATAAAAAATATGAAAAGAATGGCAAAATTAAGAAACAGCAAAAAGGTATGAAAATAAAATAAGCTTTTGTGGTTGAATTTCAGCCACTGGGCGAACTCTAGTACTAACAATTGGACGAAATCGCTTCCCAACCACGCCCACTTCCGAAATGGAATATTGCGAATATCATATGAAAACTACCGCTGGGTATTTAATGTTCGATTTACCCGAACATAGACTTCCTTATTGGTTTTTTGTTTTATTTTATTTTATTTTTTGTTAATTTTAATTTTTTTATCTTATCTTATAACTTTAAGCGAGCTATTATTATATATTTGTACTGTGTATATCCGGAACTATCTCGGGAACCGCTTGACCGATTTTGTTGAAATTTGGCATAGAGATAGTATGCTTGATGCTTAGACTATCCACTTGGGTGTTGCGACTTGGGGCGGCTTACAGAGTTGCGACCTATCTCGATTATTTTAAAGTACTAGAGTTCGCCCAGTGGTTGAAATTCAACCACAAAACCTTATTTTTGATACTTCTTAAATTTTCCTTTCTTTTCCATATTTTTATATTTTTGGTTTCTATATATTCCTATTCATTTTGCCTTTTCCTCACTCTTTACACCATTCAATAATATAGTTTCAATGTTGATAATTATTTATTCTTCTTAGTTCGTGTTCATACGTATTTGTATCCTTTCCTTTCCTTTGCTATCATTTGCTTTTATTTCCATTCCTTTCCTCTCCTTTCATCTCAATTTATATCTTTTGCCTTTCTTTCCTTTTCTATTCTTCCCTCTCCGTTGTTTTCCTTTTCTTTCCTTTTCTCTTCTTCCATTTCATTTTATTAACCTTCTTTCTTTCTTTCTTTCTTTTCTGTTATTTTCTTTTATTTTCCTTTCTTTTATTTTCTTACCTGACCTTTCTTTCTATTTCCATTACATTCCTTTTTCCTTTTATTTTCTTTTTCTTTCCTTTCCTTTCGTTTCCTTTGCTTTAGTTTCGTTTGGTTTCCCTTAGTTTCCTTTCATTTTATTCATTTTTTTTTTCATTTCATTTCATTTCTTTTATTTTTTTTCTTACCTTTATTTTCTTTCACTTTTTTTCCTTAGATTTCTTTTCCTGTCATTTCGTTTCGTTACCTTTGCTTTCCTACCGTTTCTTTATTTTCTTTTTTTCCCTTCCGTAACTCCTTTAGTTTTTATACCTTTCATGAACATGAAATGGTATTATAACTTTGGTCCGATGTTTGTAAATATGAGAAGAAGAAGAGATAGACCCATCAATAAGTATACCGAAATGATCAGGATGACGAGATGAGTTGATTTAGCCATGTCCGTCTGTCCGTCTGTCTGTCTGTCTGTCTGTTTGAACGCAAACTAGTCCCTCAATTTTTGAGATATTTGGCTGAAATTTGGTATGCGGCCACCATTTTCCAATATAGGAATCATTTGTCGGAACCAGCAAGATCGGACCAATATAACATATAGCTCCCATACAACCGATTATTCCGATAAACGGATTTTGGCCTATAACTCCTGTAATTAAACACGAAGGAACGTGAAATTTTATAAGTGCTGCTATTTTTATATGTGAAATATCGATGCTGAAAATCATAGAGATGGGATAAATATTTCACATAGCTCCCATACAATCGATTATTCCGATAAACGGATTTTGGGCTATAACTCCTGTAATTAAACACGTAGGAACGTGAAATTTTGTAAGTATTGCTATTTTGATATGTGAAATATCGATGTTGAAACTCATAGAGATGGGATAAATATTTCACATAGCTCCCATACAATCGATTATTCCGATAAACGGATTTTGGGCTATAACTCCTGTAATTAAAAACGTAGGAAGGTGAAATTTTGTAAGTATTGCTATTTCATCATCATCATTTATTGGCGCTTAACCGCCTAAGCGATTTTGGCCGTCGCCTATCAAAGCACGCCAGTCATTCCTTTTTAGCGATAACTGACGCCAATTGGAAACCCCAAGGGAGTTCAAGTCATCCTCCACCTGTTGTTTCCATCTCAGTCGAGGCCTCCCCCTTCCTCTGCTGCCGAATTCGGGTGACGATTGGAAAACCTTCTGGGCTGGAGCTTCTTTGTCCATTCGCATGACGTGACCCAGCCAGCGGAGCCTTTGGGCTTTAATTCGCTGGACTATGGTCAGATCTGCGTAAAGCTCGTACAGCTCATCGTTAAATCTCCTTCGATACTCGCCGTCGGCATCACGGGAAGGACCATATTTTGATATGTGAAATATCGATGTTGAAAATCATCGATATTGGATAAATATTTCACATAGTCCCCATACAATCGATTGTTCCGATAAACGGATTTTGGTAGATAACTCCTGTAATTATATAGGTAGGAACGTGAAATTTTGGAGGTGTCGCTATTTTTATATGCGAAGTATCGATGTTGAAATTCATTGAGATGGCATAAATATTTCACATAGCTCCCATACAATCGATTATTCCGATAAGCGGATTTTTGGCTATAAGTCCTGTAATTAAACACATAGGTACGTGAAATTTTGTAAGTATTGCTATTTTTATATGTAAAATATCGATGTTGAAAATCATTGAAATGGGATAAATATTTCACATAGCCCCCATACAATCGATTGTTCCGATAAACGGATTTTGGTAGATAACTCCTGTAATTATATCGGTAGGAACGTGAAATTTCATAAATGTTGCTATTTTAGAATGTGGAATGTCGATGTTAAAAATCAATGAGATTGGACCAATATAACACATCGTCCCCATATAATCGATAGCTCCGATAATTTCGGTATGAGCTAAAGTTAAATTCACACAGGCTGTACTGGGGATCAAACAGTGAAAATCGTGACGCTTATTCATGAAAGGTATTTAGCCTTCGGCACAGCCGAAGACAGCTTTCCTTACTTGTTTTCTTTTAAATTCATTTCCTTTACTTATTATTTCAGCTTTTCATTACCTTTCTTTCTTTTATTTTTCTTTCTTTTTATTTTCATTTATTTTCCATACCTTCTTCCTCGCTGCCTTTTCTATCCTTTCTTTTTCTCTGCTTTCCTTTCTTTGTCTTTCTCTATTGCTTCTCTTTTCCACTCCTTTACCTACGTTACATTTTCTTTCTTCCCTTCATTTTTTCTTTTCCATTCCTTTCCTTTCCCTACCTTTATTTGATTTTTCTCTCATATTTTCCGTTCCTTACCTTAACTTACCTTTATTTTCCTTTTATCCATCCCTTTCCTTTCCCATTCTTTCCTTTATTTTATACTTTTATTTATTTCATTTTGTTTTATTTTTATTTATTTTATATTATTTCCTTTCCTTTCATTTCCAACAAATTTCTTTTTTTACTTTCAATCACTTTTCTAATTCTTATTTTACTTTTTTCAATTTTATCAATTTTACATTTTATTTCATTTCACTAAGTCTAGCCACGAAGTGCCTTGTGCATGATCTAGCTTATTTGTGCTTTTTTTCATATCATGTCTGAGCAAGCATTTGCTTCTCCCAATACCCACGCACAGATTTTGTTTTTGTAAACACTGTTTGTACCTACGCTCAATAAAGTGGATTATTGCTGCCAACAAAACAACTCACACTCGGACTCTCCCCAACTGCAATGAATGCAAGCACAACAATGCAAGTGTACCTACATCAGTCCTAGGCACCTAGTGAGACAATTGTCCGAAAGTCTCTCGAGATATGAAATTATTGCACGCTTAT
>CAXKVI010000003.1:47288900-47303900 GCA_964058755.1 Campiglossa producta | reverse complement strand
TAATATAAACTAGTATATCCCGTGGTCGAAATTCGACCAATTTAAAATAGTTGAACTTATTCAAACATCTGATCAACTTTTTGTCAATACCTGCCTTTAGGACCCGTGGCCGAACCTCGACCAACTTAAATGTATACATTAAAAACTCATCTATAGGCAAAATGAAGCCATCAAAGAATTTAAAAAATAGCGGCTGTTATTATTATATAATAAAAATATTAAATTACAGCAGCCCTTTCCAAAATTATTTATGGCAAATGCCATGCAAATACTCGGTTTTCGAGATTTTATGTTGCACTTGAATAATCGGATGATGACATTGTGCTTAACAAATAGCCACTAATTTATGCGATCGTTTTGAGCAGGTGAAGAACAAAAAAATATTAGGTTGAAAATTAAGTAACTTGTAATAGTTAAGATTAAAGGTTTTTTAATATAAAAAAAAAAACATAATTTAAGAAAAAAACGGAATATTCCGCAACCGGGTCTTGCAACTGTGCACACCGTATTCTATACGCTCACCGCCGCGCCATTACCTTATGCACAAAGCAGTTTAAGAATTAACAATATACCAACAACAAAGTTAGACTATTAATATAAACTAGTATATCCCGTGGTCGAAATTCGACCAATTTAAAATAGTTGAACTTATTCAAACATCTGATCAACTTTTTGTCAATACCTGCCTTTAGGACCCGTGGCCGAACCTCGACCAACTTAAATGTATACATTAAAAACTCATCTATAGGCAAAATGAAGCCATCAAAGAATTTAAAAAATAGCGGCTGTTATTATTATATAATAAAAATATTAAATTACAGCAGCCCTTTCCAAAATTATTTATGGCAAATGCCATGCAAATACTCGGTTTTCGAGATTTTATGTTGCACTTGAATAATCGGATGATGACATTGTGCTTAACAAATAGCCACTAATTTATGCGATCGTTTTGAGCAGGTGAAGAACAAAAAAATATTAGGTTGAAAATTAAGTAACTTGTAATAGTTAAGATTAAAGGTTTTTTAATATAAAAAAAAAAACATAATTTAAGAAAAAAACGGAATATTCCGCAACCGGGTCTTGCAACTGTGCACACCGTATTCTATACGCTCACCGCCGCGCCATTACCTTATGCACAAAGCAGTTTAAGAATTAACAATATACCAACAACAAAGTTAGACTATTAATATAAACTAGTATATCCCGTGGTCGAAATTCGACCAATTTAAAATAGTTGAACTTATTCAAACATCTGATCAACTTTTTGTCAATACCTGCCTTTAGGACCCGTGGCCGAACCTCGACCAACTTAAATGTATACATTAAAAACTCATCTATAGGCAAAATGAAGCCATCAAAGAATTTAAAAAATAGCGGCTGTTATTATTATATAATAAAAATATTAAATTACAGCAGCCCTTTCCAAAATTATTTATGGCAAATGCCATGCAAATACTCGGTTTTCGAGATTTTATGTTGCACTTGAATAATCGGATGATGACATTGTGCTTAACAAATAGCCACTAATTTATGCGATCGTTTTGAGCAGGTGAAGAACAAAAAAATATTAGGTTGAAAATTAAGTAACTTGTAATAGTTAAGATTAAAGGTTTTTTAATATAAAAAAAAAAACATAATTTAAGAAAAAAACGGAATATTCCGCAACCGGGTCTTGCAACTGTGCACACCGTATTCTATACGCTCACCGCCGCGCCATTACCTTATGCACAAAGCAGTTTAAGAATTAACAATATACCAACAACAAAGTTAGACTATTAATATAAATAATGGACCAAAGTACTCAATGAGCGAGGGAATGAAAATAATTTCTCTCTCATAATAGGACGTGTTTAATGAGGGAGAGAATGAAGATAAAGAGTGGTTTCCTTTGAAGTTCAGCCAACTTCGAAATATGAGTTTGACGCTATTACTCTAACTCTCAAAGAGCGAGAGAATCAAAATATTTCCATTGCTGGTATTTTACACACATATACAAATTTCTCAAAATAAGCGTGGTACTCCAACAACAGTAGCCATATTGAATTATTATTTTATATTTTTTTGAAACATTTTTTTTGTTTGGTGGTACGCAAGCCAACTTTGATTGCGACATATTTTTTTCAAATTAAAAGTTTGACCATGGTTGCCCTATTTCACATTTTAATAATGGTGTTATGAGAACATAAAACTTTGTAGAATTTCATTTTAAACAAATCTATTACATCGGAATTTTTCCGAGCAGTTCTAGCGGTTTCAAGATATCCAATTCAGCCTGCAACTTCTCATGCCCTTGGTGTCTTGTCCATAATCAATTCCTTGAATAAATTTTTTTAATATCTACAATTAAGTGAAGCTTTATTGGGCTTTTGAATCTCTATTTAGATATACATATATACATACATATTAGAGCTTTATGGATAAATATAATTTTGATAACGTTTTCCCAAAAAATTGTATAGTTAAATTACATTTTATTATAAGTATATGTAATTGAAAATTTAAATTTTCATGATTTTATGGCACAACAATAAAACATTTTTAGTTTTTCATTTGTTTATTTAAACTTTGGAATATAAGGCGACGATAGTTATCTCATTTTTATTATAGAATTCTACGAAAAAGATGTTTGATTTTTATTTTTTTAAAAAAGCAAATTTTCATATTATATAGAATTGACGGCAATGGGTGTATCTATTTCAATCTCATTCTTTTTTTTTTTTTCTTGATGAATTTCAATACAGAAAGTTAAAACATTGATTGCTTCTTTCCTAAAAATTTTATTTTTAAACTATTTTCGTTTATAATAAAGCGTGCGAGATATGAGAAAAACAAATTGTTACTTTTTTTTAATACTTTGGTACATAACAACACATATTGGGGCAACTCTCATGCGGAAACAAATTGGCTATTCGCGCCGACGCCATCTATTTGGAGTGTAACATTTCAATATACATATGAGTTCAACGCCGAATCTACTGTTTGAACTCAATGAGCGAGAGAATTGGAGTGTTTACGCATATATGTATATGTGTATATAAATAGATATGAGTATGAAATTGGTTTGACGTTTATTTTGAAGGGGTGGAAATTTGGAAATATGAGTTCGTGTAATATTAAAGAGTATTAATGAGCGAGAGAACGAAAATAGAGAAGTATGGGTTGTATTTAAAAAAAATGTATTATACATGGCGTGGTTTTAAAACTTTTTAGTGGGGGTAAATTACAAATTCTGGTTAGGTCAAAATAAGTGTGAGGGTTTTCTAGCTTTTTTCTTTAACCATAACTTAGCAATATTTAAAAGACACTTTATATGGATTTTTCTTTTGATTTAAAGAAAAAAAAATTTATATTGATTTTTAAAAAAATTCTATTCAATTTGGTCCAGACTTGTTTGGGGCTCGGGTTGCAAATCTGCCCTTTTAAAAGTTAATACATATATACATTTGAAAAGAAATTATTTGTTGTCTTCAGTAAAATTATCACTTGGTTTAGTTCAAAATAATGTAGTATCCATAAAATATTTTGTCGATTTTTATACTTTAAATAAGGAATTTGTCAGCAACTCTATCTCAATCGATAGAATTTGAAAAAAAATTGGCAAATTGCAGCTTTCATCTTCAAAAATTTGAGCAGTCGGACTTATATTAATGGTAATTTTTTTAAATAATTACCAAAAAAAAAAAAAAACAAAAAGAAATTGTATAAGCGGTTATAGCATTTCTATAATGGGTGGTATGTATGTATATTTATGATATAAAATTATTATTTCACATGGCTTTCCGTAAACTAAAAATATTCGCACCAAATTTTTTTCTTCTCGAAAATAGAGATCACAAACATAAAAATATTGTTTATAAAAATATTAAAAAGTCAAGATTAGAAATATAAAAATATATAAAAAATATAAACAATTTTCAATGACAAAAAAGAAAAAAAAATGTTGGCCTATAGCTGTGTAACTAACTGTACTCGAACCATCAACCGCTCGACCACTACCCACTAACGCTTCCCACTGGGCTATCGCTTTATTTACAAATTGATTGTCAGATAACCAATTTAAGTTGCATGAAAAATTTTCATTCGCTTATTACAGATAAATGAAGCAGTATTGGTTATATATTAGATAATTGTGCACTGCCTTAGAGGTATGCCAACAAATAAATATGCATTTCATAAATATTTATGCATATTTAGTATGGGTTTAAGCTTGGCAATGGTTTATATGTAAAATTTGTTAGCCTATTAATATAATAGATAATGGACCAAAGTACTCAATGAGCGAGGGAATGAAAATAATTTCTCTCTCATAATAGGACGTGTTTAATGAGGGAGAGAATGAAGATAAAGAGTGGTTTCCTTTGAAGTTCAGCCAACTTCGAAATATGAGTTTGACGCTATTACTCTAACTCTCAAAGAGCGAGAGAATCAAAATATTTCCATTGCTGGTATTTTACACACATATACAAATTTCTCAAAATAAGCGTGGTACTCCAACAACAGTAGCCATATTGAATTATTATTTTATATTTTTTTGAAACATTTTTTTTGTTTGGTGGTACGCAAGCCAACTTTGATTGCGACATATTTTTTTCAAATTAAAAGTTTGACCATGGTTGCCCTATTTCACATTTTAATAATGGTGTTATGAGAACATAAAACTTTGTAGAATTTCATTTTAAACAAATCTATTACATCGGAATTTTTCCGAGCAGTTCTAGCGGTTTCAAGATATCCAATTCAGCCTGCAACTTCTCATGCCCTTGGTGTCTTGTCCATAATCAATTCCTTGAATAAATTTTTTTAATATCTACAATTAAGTGAAGCTTTATTGGGCTTTTGAATCTCTATTTAGATATACATATATACATACATATTAGAGCTTTATGGATAAATATAATTTTGATAACGTTTTCCCAAAAAATTGTATAGTTAAATTACATTTTATTATAAGTATATGTAATTGAAAATTTAAATTTTCATGATTTTATGGCACAACAATAAAACATTTTTAGTTTTTCATTTGTTTATTTAAACTTTGGAATATAAGGCGACGATAGTTATCTCATTTTTATTATAGAATTCTACGAAAAAGATGTTTGATTTTTATTTTTTTAAAAAAGCAAATTTTCATATTATATAGAATTGACGGCAATGGGTGTATCTATTTCAATCTCATTCTTTTTTTTTTTTTCTTGATGAATTTCAATACAGAAAGTTAAAACATTGATTGCTTCTTTCCTAAAAATTTTATTTTTAAACTATTTTCGTTTATAATAAAGCGTGCGAGATATGAGAAAAACAAATTGTTACTTTTTTTTAATACTTTGGTACATAACAACACATATTGGGGCAACTCTCATGCGGAAACAAATTGGCTATTCGCGCCGACGCCATCTATTTGGAGTGTAACATTTCAATATACATATGAGTTCAACGCCGAATCTACTGTTTGAACTCAATGAGCGAGAGAATTGGAGTGTTTACGCATATATGTATATGTGTATATAAATAGATATGAGTATGAAATTGGTTTGACGTTTATTTTGAAGGGGTGGAAATTTGGAAATATGAGTTCGTGTAATATTAAAGAGTATTAATGAGCGAGAGAACGAAAATAGAGAAGTATGGGTTGTATTTAAAAAAAATGTATTATACATGGCGTGGTTTTAAAACTTTTTAGTGGGGGTAAATTACAAATTCTGGTTAGGTCAAAATAAGTGTGAGGGTTTTCTAGCTTTTTTCTTTAACCATAACTTAGCAATATTTAAAAGACACTTTATATGGATTTTTCTTTTGATTTAAAGAAAAAAAAATTTATATTGATTTTTAAAAAAATTCTATTCAATTTGGTCCAGACTTGTTTGGGGCTCGGGTTGCAAATCTGCCCTTTTAAAAGTTAATACATATATACATTTGAAAAGAAATTATTTGTTGTCTTCAGTAAAATTATCACTTGGTTTAGTTCAAAATAATGTAGTATCCATAAAATATTTTGTCGATTTTTATACTTTAAATAAGGAATTTGTCAGCAACTCTATCTCAATCGATAGAATTTGAAAAAAAATTGGCAAATTGCAGCTTTCATCTTCAAAAATTTGAGCAGTCGGACTTATATTAATGGTAATTTTTTTAAATAATTACCAAAAAAAAAAAAAAACAAAAAGAAATTGTATAAGCGGTTATAGCATTTCTATAATGGGTGGTATGTATGTATATTTATGATATAAAATTATTATTTCACATGGCTTTCCGTAAACTAAAAATATTCGCACCAAATTTTTTTCTTCTCGAAAATAGAGATCACAAACATAAAAATATTGTTTATAAAAATATTAAAAAGTCAAGATTAGAAATATAAAAATATATAAAAAATATAAACAATTTTCAATGACAAAAAAGAAAAAAAAATGTTGGCCTATAGCTGTGTAACTAACTGTACTCGAACCATCAACCGCTCGACCACTACCCACTAACGCTTCCCACTGGGCTATCGCTTTATTTACAAATTGATTGTCAGATAACCAATTTAAGTTGCATGAAAAATTTTCATTCGCTTATTACAGATAAATGAAGCAGTATTGGTTATATATTAGATAATTGTGCACTGCCTTAGAGGTATGCCAACAAATAAATATGCATTTCATAAATATTTATGCATATTTAGTATGGGTTTAAGCTTGGCAATGGTTTATATGTAAAATTTGTTAGCCTATTAATATAATAGATAATGGACCAAAGTACTCAATGAGCGAGGGAATGAAAATAATTTCTCTCTCATAATAGGACGTGTTTAATGAGGGAGAGAATGAAGATAAAGAGTGGTTTCCTTTGAAGTTCAGCCAACTTCGAAATATGAGTTTGACGCTATTACTCTAACTCTCAAAGAGCGAGAGAATCAAAATATTTCCATTGCTGGTATTTTACACACATATGCAAATTTCTCAAAATAAGCGTGGTACTCCAACAACAGTAGCCATATTGAATTATTATTTTATATTTTTTTGAAACATTTTTTTTGTTTGGTGGTACGCAAGCCAACTTTGATTGCGACATATTTTTTTCAAATTAAAAGTTTGACCATGGTTGCCCTATTTCACATTTTAATAATGGTGTTATGAGAACATAAAACTTTGTAGAATTTCATTTTAAACAAATCTATTACATCGGAATTTTTCCGAGCAGTTCTAGCGGTTTCAAGATATCCAATTCAGCCTGCAACTTCTCATGCCCTTGGTGTCTTGTCCATAATCAATTCCTTGAATAAATTTTTTTAATATGGAATTCTACAATTAAGTGAAGCTTTATTGGGCTTTTGAATCTCTATTTAGATATACATATATACATACATATTAGAGCTTTATGGATAAATATAATTTTGATAACGTTTTCCCAAAAAATTGTATAGTTAAATTACATTTTATTATAAGTATATGTAATTGAAAATTTAAATTTTCATGATTTTATGGCACAACAATAAAACATTTTTAGTTTTTCATTTGTTTATTTAAACTTTGGAATATAAGGCGACGATAGTTATCTCATTTTTATTATAGAATTCTACGAAAAAGATGTTTGATTTTTATTTTTTTAAAAAAGCAAATTTTCATATTATATAGAATTGACGGCAATGGGTGTATCTATTTCAATCTCATTCTTTTTTTTTTTTTCTTGATGAATTTCAATACAGAAAGTTAAAACATTGATTGCTTCTTTCCTAAAAATTTTATTTTTAAACTATTTTCGTTTATAATAAAGCGTGCGAGATATGAGAAAAACAAATTGTTACTTTTTTTTAATACTTTGGTACATAACAACACATATTGGGGCAACTCTCATGCGGAAACAAATTGGCTATTCGCGCCGACGCCATCTATTTGGAGTGTAACATTTCAATATACATATGAGTTCAACGCCGAATCTACTGTTTGAACTCAATGAGCGAGAGAATTGGAGTGTTTACGCATATATGTATATGTGTATATAAATAGATATGAGTATGAAATTGGTTTGACGTTTATTTTGAAGGGGTGGAAATTTGGAAATATGAGTTCGTGTAATATTAAAGAGTATTAATGAGCGAGAGAACGAAAATAGAGAAGTATGGGTTGTATTTAAAAAAAATGTATTATACATGGCGTGGTTTTAAAACTTTTTAGTGGGGGTAAATTACAAATTCTGGTTAGGTCAAAATAAGTGTGAGGGTTTTCTAGCTTTTTTCTTTAACCATAACTTAGCAATATTTAAAAGACACTTTATATGGATTTTTCTTTTGATTTAAAGAAAAAAAAATTTATATTGATTTTTAAAAAAATTCTATTCAATTTGGTCCAGACTTGTTTGGGGCTCGGGTTGCAAATCTGCCCTTTTAAAAGTTAATACATATATACATTTGAAAAGAAATTATTTGTTGTCTTCAGTAAAATTATCACTTGGTTTAGTTCAAAATAATGTAGTATCCATAAAATATTTTGTCGATTTTTATACTTTAAATAAGGAATTTGTCAGCAACTCTATCTCAATCGATAGAATTTGAAAAAAAATTGGCAAATTGCAGCTTTCATCTTCAAAAATTTGAGCAGTCGGACTTATATTAATGGTAATTTTTTTAAATAATTACCAAAAAAAAAAAAAACAAAAAGAAATTGTATAAGCGGTTATAGCATTTCTATAATGGGTGGTATGTATGTATATTTATGATATAAAATTATTATTTCACATGGCTTTCCGTAAACTAAAAATATTCGCACCAAATTTTTTTCTTCTCGAAAATAGAGATCACAAACATAAAAATATTGTTTATAAAAATTTTAAAAAGTCAAGATTAGAAATATAAAAATATATAAAAAATATAAACAATTTTCAATGACAAAAAAGAAAAAAAATGTTGGCCTATAGCTGTGTAACTAACTGTACTCGAACCATCAACCGCTCGACCACTACCCACTAACGCTTCCCACTGGGCTATCGCTTTATTTACAAATTGATTGTCAGATAACCAATTTAAGTTGCATGAAAAATTTTCATTCGCTTATTACAGATAAATGATATGAGTATGAAATTGGTTTGACGTTTATTTTGAAGGGGTGGAAATTTGGAAATATGAGTTCGTGTAATATTAAAGAGTATTAATGAGCGAGAGAACGAAAATAGAGAAGTATGGGTTGTATTTAAAAAAAATGTATTATACATGGCGTGGTTTTAAAACTTTTTAGTGGGGGTAAATTACAAATTCTGGTTAGGTCAAAATAAGTGTGAGGGTTTTCTAGCTTTTTTCTTTAACCATAACTTAGCAATATTTAAAAGACACTTTATATGGATTTTTCTTTTGATTTAAAGAAAAAAAAATTTATATTGATTTTTAAAAAAATTCTATTCAATTTGGTCCAGACTTGTTTGGGGCTCGGGTTGCAAATCTGCCCTTTTAAAAGTTAATACATATATACATTTGAAAAGAAATTATTTGTTGTCTTCAGTAAAATTATCACTTGGTTTAGTTCAAAATAATGTAGTATCCATAAAATATTTTGTCGATTTTTATACTTTAAATAAGGAATTTGTCAGCAACTCTATCTCAATCGATAGAATTTGAAAAAAAATTGGCAAATTGCAGCTTTCATCTTCAAAAATTTGAGCAGTCGGACTTATATTAATGGTAATTTTTTTAAATAATTACCAAAAAAAAAAAAAAACAAAAAGAAATTGTATAAGCGGTTATAGCATTTCTATAATGGGTATGTATGTATATTTATGATATAAAATTATTATTTCACATGGCTTTCCGTAAACTAAAAATATTCGCACCAAATTTTTTTCTTCTCGAAAATAGAGATCACAAACATAAAAATATTGTTTATAAAAATATTAAAAAGTCAAGATTAGAAATATAAAAATATATAAAAAATATAAACAATTTTCAATGACAAAAAAGAAAAAAAATGTTGGCCTATAGCTGTGTAACTAACTGTACTCGAACCATCAACCGCTCGACCACTACCCACTAACGCTTCCCACTGGGCTATCGCTTTATTTACAAATTGATTGTCAGATAACCAATTTAAGTTGCATGAAAAATTTTCATTCGCTTATTACAGATAAATGAAGCAGTATTGGTTATATATTAGATAATTGTGCACTGCCTTAGAGGTATGCCAACAAATAAATATGCATTTCATAAATATTTATGCATATTTAGTATGGGTTTAAGCTTGGCAATGGTTTATATGTAAAATTTGTTAGCCTATTAATATAATAGATAATGGACCAAAGTACTCAATGAGCGAGGGAATGAAAATAATTTCTCTCTCATAATAGGACGTGTTTAATGAGGGAGAGAATGAAGATAAAGAGTGGTTTCCTTTGAAGTTCAGCCAACTTCGAAATATGAGTTTGACGCTATTACTCTAACTCTCAAAGAGCGAGAGAATCAAAATATTTCCATTGCTGGTATTTTACACACATATACAAATTTCTCAAAATAAGCGTGGTACTCCAACAACAGTAGCCATATTGAATTATTATTTTATATTTTTTTGAAACATTTTTTTTTGTTTGGTGGTACGCAAGCCAACTTTGATTGCGACATATTTTTTTCAAATTAAAAGTTTGACCATGGTTGCCCTATTTCACATTTTAATAATGGTGTTATGAGAACATAAAACTTTGTAGAATTTCATTTTAAACAAATCTATTACATCGGAATTTTTCCGAGCAGTTCTAGCGGTTTCAAGATATCCAATTCAGCCTGCAACTTCTCATGCCCTTGGTGTCTTGTCCATAATCAATTCCTTGAATAAATTTTTTTAATATCTACAATTAAGTGAAGCTTTATTGGGCTTTTGAATCTCTATTTAGATATACATATATACATACATATTAGAGCTTTATGGATAAATATAATTTTGATAACGTTTTCCCAAAAAATTGTATAGTTAAATTACATTTTATTATAAGTATATGTAATTGAAAATTTAAATTTTCATGATTTTATGGCACAACAATAAAACATTTTTAGTTTTTCATTTGTTTATTTAAACTTTGGAATATAAGGCGACGATAGTTATCTCATTTTTATTATAGAATTCTACGAAAAAGATGTTTGATTTTTATTTTTTTAAAAAAGCAAATTTTCATATTATATAGAATTGACGGCAATGGGTGTATCTATTTCAATCTCATTCTTTTTTTTTTTTTCTTGATGAATTTCAATACAGAAAGTTAAAACATTGATTGCTTCTTTCCTAAAAATTTTATTTTTAAACTATTTTCGTTTATAATAAAGCGTGCGAGATATGAGAAAAACAAATTGTTACTTTTTTTTAATACTTTGGTACATAACAACACATATTGGGGCAACTCTCATGCGGAAACAAATTGGCTATTCGCGCCGACGCCATCTATTTGGAGTGTAACATTTCAATATACATATGAGTTCAACGCCGAATCTACTGTTTGAACTCAATGAGCGAGAGAATTGGAGTGTTTACGCATATATGTATATGTGTATATAAATAGATATGAGTATGAAATTGGTTTGACGTTTATTTTGAAGGGGTGGAAATTTGGAAATATGAGTTCGTGTAATATTAAAGAGTATTAATGAGCGAGAGAACGAAAATAGAGAAGTATGGGTTGTATTTAAAAAAAATGTATTATACATGGCGTGGTTTTAAAACTTTTTAGTGGGGGTAAATTACAAATTCTGGTTAGGTCAAAATAAGTGTGAGGGTTTTCTAGCTTTTTTCTTTAACCATAACTTAGCAATATTTAAAAGACACTTTATATGGATTTTTCTTTTGATTTAAAGAGAAAAAAATTTATATTGATTTTTAAAAAAATTCTATTCAATTTGGTCCAGACTTGTTTGGGGCTCGGGTTGCAAATCTGCCCTTTTAAAAGTTAATACATATATACATTTGAAAAGAAATTATTTGTTGTCTTCAGTAAAATTATCACTTGGTTTAGTTCAAAATAATGTAGTATCCATAAAATATTTTGTCGATTTTTATACTTTAAATAAGGAATTTGTCAGCAACTCTATCTCAATCGATAGAATTTGAAAAAAAATTGGCAAATTGCAGCTTTCATCTTCAAAAATTTGAGCAGTCGGACTTATATTAATGGTAATTTTTTTAAATAATTACCAAAAAAAAAAAAAAACAAAAAGAAATTGTATAAGCGGTTATAGCATTTCTATAATGGGTGGTATGTATGTATATTTATGATATAAAATTATTATTTCACATGGCTTTCCGTAAACTAAAAATATTCGCACCAAATTTTTTTCTTCTCGAAAATAGAGATCACAAACATAAAAATATTGTTTATAAAAATATTAAAAAGTCAAGATTAGAAATATAAAAATATATAAAAAATATAAACAATTTTCAATGACAAAAAAGAAAAAAAAATGTTGGCCTATAGCTGTGTAACTAACTGTACTCGAACCATCAACCGCTCGACCACTACCCACTAACGCTTCCCACTGGGCTATCGCTTTATTTACAAATTGATTGTCAGATAACCAATTTAAGTTGCATGAAAAATTTTCATTCGCTTATTACAGATAAATGAAGCAGTATTGGTTATATATTAGATAATTGTGCACTGCCTTAGAGGTATGCCAACAAATAAATATGCATTTCATAAATATTTATGCATATTTAGTATGGGTTTAAGCTTGGCAATGGTTTATATGTAAAATTTGTTAGCCTATTAATATAATAGATAATGGACCAAAGTACTCAATGAGCGAGGGAATGAAAATAATTTCTCTCTCATAATAGGACGTGTTTAATGAGGGAGAGAATGAAGATAAAGAGTGGTTTCCTTTGAAGTTCAGCCAACTTCGAAATATGAGTTTGAGCTATTACTCTAACTCTCAAAGAGCGAGAGAATCAAAATATTTCCATTGCTGGTATTTTACACACATATACAAATTTCTCAAAATAAGCGTGGTACTCCAACAACAGTAGCCATATTGAATTATTATTTTATATTTTTTTGAAACATTTTTTTTGTTTGGTGGTACGCAAGCCAACTTTGATTGCGACATATTTTTTTCAAATTAAAAGTTTGACCATGGTTGCCCTATTTCACATTTTAATAATGGTGTTATGAGAACATAAAACTTTGTAGAATTTCATTTTAAACAAATCTATTACATCGGAATTTTTCCGAGCAGTTCTAGCGGTTTCAAGATATCCAATTCAGCCTGCAACTTCTCATGCCCTTGGTGTCTTGTCCATAATCAATTCCTTGAATAAATTTTTTTAATATGGAATTCTACAATTAAGTGAAGCTTTATTGGGCTTTTGAATCTCTATTTAGATATACATATATACATACATATTAGAGCTTTATGGATAAATATAATTTTGATAACGTTTTCCCAAAAAATTGTATAGTTAAATTACATTTTATTATAAGTATATGTAATTGAAAATTTAAATTTTCATGATTTTATGGCACAACAATAAAACATTTTTAGTTTTTCATTTGTTTATTTAAACTTTGGAATATAAGGCGACGATAGTTATCTCATTTTTATTATAGAATTCTACGAAAAAGATGTTTGATTTTTATTTTTTTAAAAAAGCAAATTTTCATATTATATAGAATTGACGGCAATGGGTGTATCTATTTCAATCTCATTCTTTTTTTTTTTTTCTTGATGAATTTCAATACAGAAAGTTAAAACATTGATTGCTTCTTTCCTAAAAATTTTATTTTTAAACTATTTTCGTTTATAATAAAGCGTGCGAGATATGAGAAAAACAAATTGTTACTTTTTTTTAATACTTTGGTACATAACAACACATATTGGGGCAACTCTCATGCGGAAACAAATTGGCTATTCGCGCCGACGCCATCTATTTGGAGTGTAACATTTCAATATACATATGAGTTCAACGCCGAATCTACTGTTTGAACTCAATGAGCGAGAGAATTGGAGTGTTTACGCATATATGTATATGTGTATATAAATAGATATGAGTATGAAATTGGTTTGACGTTTATTTTGAAGGGGTGGAAATTTGGAAATATGAGTTCGTGTAATATTAAAGAGTATTAATGAGCGAGAGAACGAAAATAGAGAAGTATGGGTTGTATTTAAAAAAAATGTATTATACATGGCGTGGTTTTAAAACTTTTTAGTGGGGGTAAATTACAAATTCTGGTTAGGTCAAAATAAGTGTGAGGGTTTTCTAGCTTTTTTCTTTAACCATAACTTAGCAATATTTAAAAGACACTTTATATGGATTTTTCTTTTGATTTAAAGAAAAAAAAATTTATATTGATTTTTAAAAAAATTCTATTCAATTTGGTCCAGACTTGTTTGGGGCTCGGGTTGCAAATCTGCCCTTTTAAAAGTTAATACATATATACATTTGAAAAGAAATTATTTGTTGTCTTCAGTAAAATTATCACTTGGTTTAGTTCAAAATAATGTAGTATCCATAAAATATTTTGTCGATTTTTATACTTTAAATAAGGAATTTGTCAGCAACTCTATCTCAATCGATAGAATTTGAAAAAAAATTGGCAAATTGCAGCTTTCATCTTCAAAAATTTGAGCAGTCGGACTTATATTAATGGTAATTTTTTTAAATAATTACCAAAAAAAAAAAAAACAAAAAGAAATTGTATAAGCGGTTATAGCATTTCTATAATGGGTGGTATGTATGTATATTTATGATATAAAATTATTATTTCACATGGCTTTCCGTAAACTAAAAATATTCGCACCAAATTTTTTTCTTCTCGAAAATAGAGATCACAAACATAAAAATATTGTTTATAAAAATTTTAAAAAGTCAAGATTAGAAATATAAAAATATATAAAAAATATAAACAATTTTCAATGACAAAAAAGAAAAAAAATGTTGGCCTATAGCTGTGTAACTAACTGTACTCGAACCATCAACCGCTCGACCACTACCCACTAACGCTTCCCACTGGGCTATCGCTTTATTTACAAATTGATTGTCAGATAACCAATTT
>CAXKVI010000003.1:47235100-47288700 GCA_964058755.1 Campiglossa producta | reverse complement strand
GAAAATAGAGAAGTATGGGTTGTATTTAAAAAAAATGTATTATACATGGCGTGGTTTTAAAACTTTTTAGTGGGGGTAAATTACAAATTCTGGTTAGGTCAAAATAAGTGTGAGGGTTTTCTAGCTTTTTTCTTTAACCATAACTTAGCAATATTTAAAAGACACTTTATATGGATTTTTCTTTTGATTTAAAGAAAAAAAAATTTATATTGATTTTTAAAAAAATTCTATTCAATTTGGTCCAGACTTGTTTGGGGCTCGGGTTGCAAATCTGCCCTTTTAAAAGTTAATACATATATACATTTGAAAAGAAATTATTTGTTGTCTTCAGTAAAATTATCACTTGGTTTAGTTCAAAATAATGTAGTATCCATAAAATATTTTGTCGATTTTTATACTTTAAATAAGGAATTTGTCAGCAACTCTATCTCAATCGATAGAATTTGAAAAAAAATTGGCAAATTGCAGCTTTCATCTTCAAAAATTTGAGCAGTCGGACTTATATTAATGGTAATTTTTTTAAATAATTACCAAAAAAAAAAAAAAACAAAAAGAAATTGTATAAGCGGTTATAGCATTTCTATAATGGGTGGTATGTATGTATATTTATGATATAAAATTATTATTTCACATGGCTTTCCGTAAACTAAAAATATTCGCACCAAATTTTTTTCTTCTCGAAAATAGAGATCACAAACATAAAAATATTGTTTATAAAAATATTAAAAAGTCAAGATTAGAAATATAAAAATATATAAAAAATATAAACAATTTTCAATGACAAAAAAGAAAAAAAAATGTTGGCCTATAGCTGTGTAACTAACTGTACTCGAACCATCAACCGCTCGACCACTACCCACTAACGCTTCCCACTGGGCTATCGCTTTATTTACAAATTGATTGTCAGATAACCAATTTAAGTTGCATGAAAAATTTTCATTCGCTTATTACAGATAAATGAAGCAGTATTGGTTATATATTAGATAATTGTGCACTGCCTTAGAGGTATGCCAACAAATAAATATGCATTTCATAAATATTTATGCATATTTAGTATGGGTTTAAGCTTGGCAATGGTTTATATGTAAAATTTGTTAGCCTATTAATATAATAGATAATGGACCAAAGTACTCAATGAGCGAGGGAATGAAAATAATTTCTCTCTCATAATAGGACGTGTTTAATGAGGGAGAGAATGAAGATAAAGAGTGGTTTCCTTTGAAGTTCAGCCAACTTCGAAATATGAGTTTGACGCTATTACTCTAACTCTCAAAGAGCGAGAGAATCAAAATATTTCCATTGCTGGTATTTTACACACATATGCAAATTTCTCAAAATAAGCGTGGTACTCCAACAA
Source organism: Campiglossa producta (assembly GCA_964058755.1). NCBI lineage: Eukaryota > Metazoa > Arthropoda > Insecta > Diptera > Tephritidae > Campiglossa > Campiglossa producta. The sequence goes on along the minus strand of CAXKVI010000003.1, from coordinate 47,287,343 downwards.
CAGTAGCCATATTGAATTATTATTTTATATTTTTTTGAAACATTTTTTTTGTTTGGTGGTACGCAAGCCAACTTTGATTGCGACATATTTTTTTCAAATTAAAAGTTTGACCATGGTTGCCCTATTTCACATTTTAATAATGGTGTTATGAGAACATAAAACTTTGTAGAATTTCATTTTAAACAAATCTATTACATCGGAATTTTTCCGAGCAGTTCTAGCGGTTTCAAGATATCCAATTCAGCCTGCAACTTCTCATGCCCTTGGTGTCTTGTCCATAATCAATTCCTTGAATAAATTTTTTTAATATGGAATTCTACAATTAAGTGAAGCTTTATTGGGCTTTTGAATCTCTATTTAGATATACATATATACATACATATTAGAGCTTTATGGATAAATATAATTTTGATAACGTTTTCCCAAAAAATTGTATAGTTAAATTACATTTTATTATAAGTATATGTAATTGAAAATTTAAATTTTCATGATTTTATGGCACAACAATAAAACATTTTTAGTTTTTCATTTGTTTATTTAAACTTTGGAATATAAGGCGACGATAGTTATCTCATTTTTATTATAGAATTCTACGAAAAAGATGTTTGATTTTTATTTTTTTAAAAAAGCAAATTTTCATATTATATAGAATTGACGGCAATGGGTGTATCTATTTCAATCTCATTCTTTTTTTTTTTTTCTTGATGAATTTCAATACAGAAAGTTAAAACATTGATTGCTTCTTTCCTAAAAATTTTATTTTTAAACTATTTTCGTTTATAATAAAGCGTGCGAGATATGAGAAAAACAAATTGTTACTTTTTTTTAATACTTTGGTACATAACAACACATATTGGGGCAACTCTCATGCGGAAACAAATTGGCTATTCGCGCCGACGCCATCTATTTGGAGTGTAACATTTCAATATACATATGAGTTCAACGCCGAATCTACTGTTTGAACTCAATGAGCGAGAGAATTGGAGTGTTTACGCATATATGTATATGTGTATATAAATAGATATGAGTATGAAATTGGTTTGACGTTTATTTTGAAGGGGTGGAAATTTGGAAATATGAGTTCGTGTAATATTAAAGAGTATTAATGAGCGAGAGAACGAAAATAGAGAAGTATGGGTTGTATTTAAAAAAAATGTATTATACATGGCGTGGTTTTAAAACTTTTTAGTGGGGGTAAATTACAAATTCTGGTTAGGTCAAAATAAGTGTGAGGGTTTTCTAGCTTTTTTCTTTAACCATAACTTAGCAATATTTAAAAGACACTTTATATGGATTTTTCTTTTGATTTAAAGAAAAAAAAATTTATATTGATTTTTAAAAAAATTCTATTCAATTTGGTCCAGACTTGTTTGGGGCTCGGGTTGCAAATCTGCCCTTTTAAAAGTTAATACATATATACATTTGAAAAGAAATTATTTGTTGTCTTCAGTAAAATTATCACTTGGTTTAGTTCAAAATAATGTAGTATCCATAAAATATTTTGTCGATTTTTATACTTTAAATAAGGAATTTGTCAGCAACTCTATCTCAATCGATAGAATTTGAAAAAAAATTGGCAAATTGCAGCTTTCATCTTCAAAAATTTGAGCAGTCGGACTTATATTAATGGTAATTTTTTTAAATAATTACCAAAAAAAAAAAAAACAAAAAGAAATTGTATAAGCGGTTATAGCATTTCTATAATGGGTGGTATGTATGTATATTTATGATATAAAATTATTATTTCACATGGCTTTCCGTAAACTAAAAATATTCGCACCAAATTTTTTTCTTCTCGAAAATAGAGATCACAAACATAAAAATATTGTTTATAAAAATTTTAAAAAGTCAAGATTAGAAATATAAAAATATATAAAAAATATAAACAATTTTCAATGACAAAAAAGAAAAAAAATGTTGGCCTATAGCTGTGTAACTAACTGTACTCGAACCATCAACCGCTCGACCACTACCCACTAACGCTTCCCACTGGGCTATCGCTTTATTTACAAATTGATTGTCAGATAACCAATTTAAGTTGCATGAAAAATTTTCATTCGCTTATTACAGATAAATGATATGAGTATGAAATTGGTTTGACGTTTATTTTGAAGGGGTGGAAATTTGGAAATATGAGTTCGTGTAATATTAAAGAGTATTAATGAGCGAGAGAACGAAAATAGAGAAGTATGGGTTGTATTTAAAAAAAATGTATTATACATGGCGTGGTTTTAAAACTTTTTAGTGGGGGTAAATTACAAATTCTGGTTAGGTCAAAATAAGTGTGAGGGTTTTCTAGCTTTTTTCTTTAACCATAACTTAGCAATATTTAAAAGACACTTTATATGGATTTTTCTTTTGATTTAAAGAAAAAAAAATTTATATTGATTTTTAAAAAAATTCTATTCAATTTGGTCCAGACTTGTTTGGGGCTCGGGTTGCAAATCTGCCCTTTTAAAAGTTAATACATATATACATTTGAAAAGAAATTATTTGTTGTCTTCAGTAAAATTATCACTTGGTTTAGTTCAAAATAATGTAGTATCCATAAAATATTTTGTCGATTTTTATACTTTAAATAAGGAATTTGTCAGCAACTCTATCTCAATCGATAGAATTTGAAAAAAAATTGGCAAATTGCAGCTTTCATCTTCAAAAATTTGAGCAGTCGGACTTATATTAATGGTAATTTTTTTAAATAATTACCAAAAAAAAAAAAAAACAAAAAGAAATTGTATAAGCGGTTATAGCATTTCTATAATGGGTATGTATGTATATTTATGATATAAAATTATTATTTCACATGGCTTTCCGTAAACTAAAAATATTCGCACCAAATTTTTTTCTTCTCGAAAATAGAGATCACAAACATAAAAATATTGTTTATAAAAATATTAAAAAGTCAAGATTAGAAATATAAAAATATATAAAAAATATAAACAATTTTCAATGACAAAAAAGAAAAAAAATGTTGGCCTATAGCTGTGTAACTAACTGTACTCGAACCATCAACCGCTCGACCACTACCCACTAACGCTTCCCACTGGGCTATCGCTTTATTTACAAATTGATTGTCAGATAACCAATTTAAGTTGCATGAAAAATTTTCATTCGCTTATTACAGATAAATGAAGCAGTATTGGTTATATATTAGATAATTGTGCACTGCCTTAGAGGTATGCCAACAAATAAATATGCATTTCATAAATATTTATGCATATTTAGTATGGGTTTAAGCTTGGCAATGGTTTATATGTAAAATTTGTTAGCCTATTAATATAATAGATAATGGACCAAAGTACTCAATGAGCGAGGGAATGAAAATAATTTCTCTCTCATAATAGGACGTGTTTAATGAGGGAGAGAATGAAGATAAAGAGTGGTTTCCTTTGAAGTTCAGCCAACTTCGAAATATGAGTTTGACGCTATTACTCTAACTCTCAAAGAGCGAGAGAATCAAAATATTTCCATTGCTGGTATTTTACACACATATACAAATTTCTCAAAATAAGCGTGGTACTCCAACAACAGTAGCCATATTGAATTATTATTTTATATTTTTTTGAAACATTTTTTTTTGTTTGGTGGTACGCAAGCCAACTTTGATTGCGACATATTTTTTTCAAATTAAAAGTTTGACCATGGTTGCCCTATTTCACATTTTAATAATGGTGTTATGAGAACATAAAACTTTGTAGAATTTCATTTTAAACAAATCTATTACATCGGAATTTTTCCGAGCAGTTCTAGCGGTTTCAAGATATCCAATTCAGCCTGCAACTTCTCATGCCCTTGGTGTCTTGTCCATAATCAATTCCTTGAATAAATTTTTTTAATATCTACAATTAAGTGAAGCTTTATTGGGCTTTTGAATCTCTATTTAGATATACATATATACATACATATTAGAGCTTTATGGATAAATATAATTTTGATAACGTTTTCCCAAAAAATTGTATAGTTAAATTACATTTTATTATAAGTATATGTAATTGAAAATTTAAATTTTCATGATTTTATGGCACAACAATAAAACATTTTTAGTTTTTCATTTGTTTATTTAAACTTTGGAATATAAGGCGACGATAGTTATCTCATTTTTATTATAGAATTCTACGAAAAAGATGTTTGATTTTTATTTTTTTAAAAAAGCAAATTTTCATATTATATAGAATTGACGGCAATGGGTGTATCTATTTCAATCTCATTCTTTTTTTTTTTTTCTTGATGAATTTCAATACAGAAAGTTAAAACATTGATTGCTTCTTTCCTAAAAATTTTATTTTTAAACTATTTTCGTTTATAATAAAGCGTGCGAGATATGAGAAAAACAAATTGTTACTTTTTTTTAATACTTTGGTACATAACAACACATATTGGGGCAACTCTCATGCGGAAACAAATTGGCTATTCGCGCCGACGCCATCTATTTGGAGTGTAACATTTCAATATACATATGAGTTCAACGCCGAATCTACTGTTTGAACTCAATGAGCGAGAGAATTGGAGTGTTTACGCATATATGTATATGTGTATATAAATAGATATGAGTATGAAATTGGTTTGACGTTTATTTTGAAGGGGTGGAAATTTGGAAATATGAGTTCGTGTAATATTAAAGAGTATTAATGAGCGAGAGAACGAAAATAGAGAAGTATGGGTTGTATTTAAAAAAAATGTATTATACATGGCGTGGTTTTAAAACTTTTTAGTGGGGGTAAATTACAAATTCTGGTTAGGTCAAAATAAGTGTGAGGGTTTTCTAGCTTTTTTCTTTAACCATAACTTAGCAATATTTAAAAGACACTTTATATGGATTTTTCTTTTGATTTAAAGAGAAAAAAATTTATATTGATTTTTAAAAAAATTCTATTCAATTTGGTCCAGACTTGTTTGGGGCTCGGGTTGCAAATCTGCCCTTTTAAAAGTTAATACATATATACATTTGAAAAGAAATTATTTGTTGTCTTCAGTAAAATTATCACTTGGTTTAGTTCAAAATAATGTAGTATCCATAAAATATTTTGTCGATTTTTATACTTTAAATAAGGAATTTGTCAGCAACTCTATCTCAATCGATAGAATTTGAAAAAAAATTGGCAAATTGCAGCTTTCATCTTCAAAAATTTGAGCAGTCGGACTTATATTAATGGTAATTTTTTTAAATAATTACCAAAAAAAAAAAAAAACAAAAAGAAATTGTATAAGCGGTTATAGCATTTCTATAATGGGTGGTATGTATGTATATTTATGATATAAAATTATTATTTCACATGGCTTTCCGTAAACTAAAAATATTCGCACCAAATTTTTTTCTTCTCGAAAATAGAGATCACAAACATAAAAATATTGTTTATAAAAATATTAAAAAGTCAAGATTAGAAATATAAAAATATATAAAAAATATAAACAATTTTCAATGACAAAAAAGAAAAAAAAATGTTGGCCTATAGCTGTGTAACTAACTGTACTCGAACCATCAACCGCTCGACCACTACCCACTAACGCTTCCCACTGGGCTATCGCTTTATTTACAAATTGATTGTCAGATAACCAATTTAAGTTGCATGAAAAATTTTCATTCGCTTATTACAGATAAATGAAGCAGTATTGGTTATATATTAGATAATTGTGCACTGCCTTAGAGGTATGCCAACAAATAAATATGCATTTCATAAATATTTATGCATATTTAGTATGGGTTTAAGCTTGGCAATGGTTTATATGTAAAATTTGTTAGCCTATTAATATAATAGATAATGGACCAAAGTACTCAATGAGCGAGGGAATGAAAATAATTTCTCTCTCATAATAGGACGTGTTTAATGAGGGAGAGAATGAAGATAAAGAGTGGTTTCCTTTGAAGTTCAGCCAACTTCGAAATATGAGTTTGAGCTATTACTCTAACTCTCAAAGAGCGAGAGAATCAAAATATTTCCATTGCTGGTATTTTACACACATATACAAATTTCTCAAAATAAGCGTGGTACTCCAACAACAGTAGCCATATTGAATTATTATTTTATATTTTTTTGAAACATTTTTTTTGTTTGGTGGTACGCAAGCCAACTTTGATTGCGACATATTTTTTTCAAATTAAAAGTTTGACCATGGTTGCCCTATTTCACATTTTAATAATGGTGTTATGAGAACATAAAACTTTGTAGAATTTCATTTTAAACAAATCTATTACATCGGAATTTTTCCGAGCAGTTCTAGCGGTTTCAAGATATCCAATTCAGCCTGCAACTTCTCATGCCCTTGGTGTCTTGTCCATAATCAATTCCTTGAATAAATTTTTTTAATATGGAATTCTACAATTAAGTGAAGCTTTATTGGGCTTTTGAATCTCTATTTAGATATACATATATACATACATATTAGAGCTTTATGGATAAATATAATTTTGATAACGTTTTCCCAAAAAATTGTATAGTTAAATTACATTTTATTATAAGTATATGTAATTGAAAATTTAAATTTTCATGATTTTATGGCACAACAATAAAACATTTTTAGTTTTTCATTTGTTTATTTAAACTTTGGAATATAAGGCGACGATAGTTATCTCATTTTTATTATAGAATTCTACGAAAAAGATGTTTGATTTTTATTTTTTTAAAAAAGCAAATTTTCATATTATATAGAATTGACGGCAATGGGTGTATCTATTTCAATCTCATTCTTTTTTTTTTTTTCTTGATGAATTTCAATACAGAAAGTTAAAACATTGATTGCTTCTTTCCTAAAAATTTTATTTTTAAACTATTTTCGTTTATAATAAAGCGTGCGAGATATGAGAAAAACAAATTGTTACTTTTTTTTAATACTTTGGTACATAACAACACATATTGGGGCAACTCTCATGCGGAAACAAATTGGCTATTCGCGCCGACGCCATCTATTTGGAGTGTAACATTTCAATATACATATGAGTTCAACGCCGAATCTACTGTTTGAACTCAATGAGCGAGAGAATTGGAGTGTTTACGCATATATGTATATGTGTATATAAATAGATATGAGTATGAAATTGGTTTGACGTTTATTTTGAAGGGGTGGAAATTTGGAAATATGAGTTCGTGTAATATTAAAGAGTATTAATGAGCGAGAGAACGAAAATAGAGAAGTATGGGTTGTATTTAAAAAAAATGTATTATACATGGCGTGGTTTTAAAACTTTTTAGTGGGGGTAAATTACAAATTCTGGTTAGGTCAAAATAAGTGTGAGGGTTTTCTAGCTTTTTTCTTTAACCATAACTTAGCAATATTTAAAAGACACTTTATATGGATTTTTCTTTTGATTTAAAGAAAAAAAAATTTATATTGATTTTTAAAAAAATTCTATTCAATTTGGTCCAGACTTGTTTGGGGCTCGGGTTGCAAATCTGCCCTTTTAAAAGTTAATACATATATACATTTGAAAAGAAATTATTTGTTGTCTTCAGTAAAATTATCACTTGGTTTAGTTCAAAATAATGTAGTATCCATAAAATATTTTGTCGATTTTTATACTTTAAATAAGGAATTTGTCAGCAACTCTATCTCAATCGATAGAATTTGAAAAAAAATTGGCAAATTGCAGCTTTCATCTTCAAAAATTTGAGCAGTCGGACTTATATTAATGGTAATTTTTTTAAATAATTACCAAAAAAAAAAAAAACAAAAAGAAATTGTATAAGCGGTTATAGCATTTCTATAATGGGTGGTATGTATGTATATTTATGATATAAAATTATTATTTCACATGGCTTTCCGTAAACTAAAAATATTCGCACCAAATTTTTTTCTTCTCGAAAATAGAGATCACAAACATAAAAATATTGTTTATAAAAATTTTAAAAAGTCAAGATTAGAAATATAAAAATATATAAAAAATATAAACAATTTTCAATGACAAAAAAGAAAAAAAATGTTGGCCTATAGCTGTGTAACTAACTGTACTCGAACCATCAACCGCTCGACCACTACCCACTAACGCTTCCCACTGGGCTATCGCTTTATTTACAAATTGATTGTCAGATAACCAATTTAAGTTGCATGAAAAATTTTCATTCGCTTATTACAGATAAATGATATGAGTATGAAATTGGTTTGACGTTTATTTTGAAGGGGTGGAAATTTGGAAATATGAGTTCGTGTAATATTAAAGAGTATTAATGAGCGAGAGAACGAAAATAGAGAAGTATGGGTTGTATTTAAAAAAAATGTATTATACATGGCGTGGTTTTAAAACTTTTTAGTGGGGGTAAATTACAAATTCTGGTTAGGTCAAAATAAGTGTGAGGGTTTTCTAGCTTTTTTCTTTAACCATAACTTAGCAATATTTAAAAGACACTTTATATGGATTTTTCTTTTGATTTAAAGAAAAAAAAATTTATATTGATTTTTAAAAAAATTCTATTCAATTTGGTCCAGACTTGTTTGGGGCTCGGGTTGCAAATCTGCCCTTTTAAAAGTTAATACATATATACATTTGAAAAGAAATTATTTGTTGTCTTCAGTAAAATTATCACTTGGTTTAGTTCAAAATAATGTAGTATCCATAAAATATTTTGTCGATTTTTATACTTTAAATAAGGAATTTGTCAGCAACTCTATCTCAATCGATAGAATTTGAAAAAAAATTGGCAAATTGCAGCTTTCATCTTCAAAAATTTGAGCAGTCGGACTTATATTAATGGTAATTTTTTTAAATAATTACCAAAAAAAAAAAAAAACAAAAAGAAATTGTATAAGCGGTTATAGCATTTCTATAATGGGTATGTATGTATATTTATGATATAAAATTATTATTTCACATGGCTTTCCGTAAACTAAAAATATTCGCACCAAATTTTTTTCTTCTCGAAAATAGAGATCACAAACATAAAAATATTGTTTATAAAAATATTAAAAAGTCAAGATTAGAAATATAAAAATATATAAAAAATATAAACAATTTTCAATGACAAAAAAGAAAAAAAATGTTGGCCTATAGCTGTGTAACTAACTGTACTCGAACCATCAACCGCTCGACCACTACCCACTAACGCTTCCCACTGGGCTATCGCTTTATTTACAAATTGATTGTCAGATAACCAATTTAAGTTGCATGAAAAATTTTCATTCGCTTATTACAGATAAATGAAGCAGTATTGGTTATATATTAGATAATTGTGCACTGCCTTAGAGGTATGCCAACAAATAAATATGCATTTCATAAATATTTATGCATATTTAGTATGGGTTTAAGCTTGGCAATGGTTTATATGTAAAATTTGTTAGCCTATTAATATAATAGATAATGGACCAAAGTACTCAATGAGCGAGGGAATGAAAATAATTTCTCTCTCATAATAGGACGTGTTTAATGAGGGAGAGAATGAAGATAAAGAGTGGTTTCCTTTGAAGTTCAGCCAACTTCGAAATATGAGTTTGACGCTATTACTCTAACTCTCAAAGAGCGAGAGAATCAAAATATTTCCATTGCTGGTATTTTACACACATATACAAATTTCTCAAAATAAGCGTGGTACTCCAACAACAGTAGCCATATTGAATTATTATTTTATATTTTTTTGAAACATTTTTTTTTGTTTGGTGGTACGCAAGCCAACTTTGATTGCGACATATTTTTTTCAAATTAAAAGTTTGACCATGGTTGCCCTATTTCACATTTTAATAATGGTGTTATGAGAACATAAAACTTTGTAGAATTTCATTTTAAACAAATCTATTACATCGGAATTTTTCCGAGCAGTTCTAGCGGTTTCAAGATATCCAATTCAGCCTGCAACTTCTCATGCCCTTGGTGTCTTGTCCATAATCAATTCCTTGAATAAATTTTTTTAATATCTACAATTAAGTGAAGCTTTATTGGGCTTTTGAATCTCTATTTAGATATACATATATACATACATATTAGAGCTTTATGGATAAATATAATTTTGATAACGTTTTCCCAAAAAATTGTATAGTTAAATTACATTTTATTATAAGTATATGTAATTGAAAATTTAAATTTTCATGATTTTATGGCACAACAATAAAACATTTTTAGTTTTTCATTTGTTTATTTAAACTTTGGAATATAAGGCGACGATAGTTATCTCATTTTTATTATAGAATTCTACGAAAAAGATGTTTGATTTTTATTTTTTTAAAAAAGCAAATTTTCATATTATATAGAATTGACGGCAATGGGTGTATCTATTTCAATCTCATTCTTTTTTTTTTTTTCTTGATGAATTTCAATACAGAAAGTTAAAACATTGATTGCTTCTTTCCTAAAAATTTTATTTTTAAACTATTTTCGTTTATAATAAAGCGTGCGAGATATGAGAAAAACAAATTGTTACTTTTTTTTAATACTTTGGTACATAACAACACATATTGGGGCAACTCTCATGCGGAAACAAATTGGCTATTCGCGCCGACGCCATCTATTTGGAGTGTAACATTTCAATATACATATGAGTTCAACGCCGAATCTACTGTTTGAACTCAATGAGCGAGAGAATTGGAGTCTTTACGCATATATGTATATGTGTATATAAATAGATATGAGTATGAAATTGGTTTGACGTTTATTTTGAAGGGGTGGAAATTTGGAAATATGAGTTCGTGTAATATTAAAGAGTATTAATGAGCGAGAGAACGAAAATAGAGAAGTATGGGTTGTATTTAAAAAAAATGTATTATACATGGCGTGGTTTTAAAACTTTTTAGTGGGGGTAAATTACAAATTCTGGTTAGGTCAAAATAAGTGTGAGGGTTTTCTAGCTTTTTTCTTTAACCATAACTTAGCAATATTTAAAAGACACTTTATATGGATTTTTCTTTTGATTTAAAGAAAAAAAAATTTATATTGATTTTTAAAAAAATTCTATTCAATTTGGTCCAGACTTGTTTGGGGCTCGGGTTGCAAATCTGCCCTTTTAAAAGTTAATACATATATACATTTGAAAAGAAATTATTTGTTGTCTTCAGTAAAATTATCACTTGGTTTAGTTCAAAATAATGTAGTATCCATAAAATATTTTGTCGATTTTTATACTTTAAATAAGGAATTTGTCAGCAACTCTATCTCAATCGATAGAATTTGAAAAAAAATTGGCAAATTGCAGCTTTCATCTTCAAAAATTTGAGCAGTCGGACTTATATTAATGGTAATTTTTTTAAATAATTACCAAAAAAAAAAAAAAACAAAAAGAAATTGTATAAGCGGTTATAGCATTTCTATAATGGGTGGTATGTATGTATATTTATGATATAAAATTATTATTTCACATGGCTTTCCGTAAACTAAAAATATTCGCACCAAATTTTTTTCTTCTCGAAAATAGAGATCACAAACATAAAAATATTGTTTATAAAAATATTAAAAAGTCAAGATTAGAAATATAAAAATATATAAAAAATATAAACAATTTTCAATGACAAAAAAGAAAAAAAAATGTTGGCCTATAGCTGTGTAACTAACTGTACTCGAACCATCAACCGCTCGACCACTACCCACTAACGCTTCCCACTGGGCTATCGCTTTATTTACAAATTGATTGTCAGATAACCAATTTAAGTTGCATGAAAAATTTTCATTCGCTTATTACAGATAAATGAAGCAGTATTGGTTATATATTAGATAATTGTGCACTGCCTTAGAGGTATGCCAACAAATAAATATGCATTTCATAAATATTTATGCATATTTAGTATGGGTTTAAGCTTGGCAATGGTTTATATGTAAAATTTGTTAGCCTATTAATATAATAGATAATGGACCAAAGTACTCAATGAGCGAGGGAATGAAAATAATTTCTCTCTCATAATAGGACGTGTTTAATGAGGGAGAGAATGAAGATAAAGAGTGGTTTCCTTTGAAGTTCAGCCAACTTCGAAATATGAGTTTGACGCTATTACTCTAACTCTCAAAGAGCGAGAGAATCAAAATATTTCCATTGCTGGTATTTTACACACATATACAAATTTCTCAAAATAAGCGTGGTACTCCAACAACAGTAGCCATATTGAATTATTATTTTATATTTTTTTGAAACATTTTTTTTGTTTGGTGGTACGCAAGCCAACTTTGATTGCGACATATTTTTTTCAAATTAAAAGTTTGACCATGGTTGCCCTATTTCACATTTTAATAATGGTGTTATGAGAACATAAAACTTTGTAGAATTTCATTTTAAACAAATCTATTACATCGGAATTTTTCCGAGCAGTTCTAGCGGTTTCAAGATATCCAATTCAGCCTGCAACTTCTCATGCCCTTGGTGTCTTGTCCATAATCAATTCCTTGAATAAATTTTTTTAATATCTACAATTAAGTGAAGCTTTATTGGGCTTTTGAATCTCTATTTAGATATACATATATACATACATATTAGAGCTTTATGGATAAATATAATTTTGATAACGTTTTCCCAAAAAATTGTATAGTTAAATTACATTTTATTATAAGTATATGTAATTGAAAATTTAAATTTTCATGATTTTATGGCACAACAATAAAACATTTTTAGTTTTTCATTTGTTTATTTAAACTTTGGAATATAAGGCGACGATAGTTATCTCATTTTTATTATAGAATTCTACGAAAAAGATGTTTGATTTTTATTTTTTTAAAAAAGCAAATTTTCATATTATATAGAATTGACGGCAATGGGTGTATCTATTTCAATCTCATTCTTTTTTTTTTTTTCTTGATGAATTTCAATACAGAAAGTTAAAACATTGATTGCTTCTTTCCTAAAAATTTTATTTTTAAACTATTTTCGTTTATAATAAAGCGTGCGAGATATGAGAAAAACAAATTGTTACTTTTTTTTAATACTTTGGTACATAACAACACATATTGGGGCAACTCTCATGCGGAAACAAATTGGCTATTCGCGCCGACGCCATCTATTTGGAGTGTAACATTTCAATATACATATGAGTTCAACGCCGAATCTACTGTTTGAACTCAATGAGCGAGAGAATTGGAGTCTTTACGCATATATGTATATGTGTATATAAATAGATATGAGTATGAAATTGGTTTGACGTTTATTTTGAAGGGGTGGAAATTTGGAAATATGAGTTCGTGTAATATTAAAGAGTATTAATGAGCGAGAGAACGAAAATAGAGAAGTATGGGTTGTATTTAAAAAAAATGTATTATACATGGCGTGGTTTTAAAACTTTTTAGTGGGGGTAAATTACAAATTCTGGTTAGGTCAAAATAAGTGTGAGGGTTTTCTAGCTTTTTTCTTTAACCATAACTTAGCAATATTTAAAAGACACTTTATATGGATTTTTCTTTTGATTTAAAGAAAAAAAAATTTATATTGATTTTTAAAAAAATTCTATTCAATTTGGTCCAGACTTGTTTGGGGCTCGGGTTGCAAATCTGCCCTTTTAAAAGTTAATACATATATACATTTGAAAAGAAATTATTTGTTGTCTTCAGTAAAATTATCACTTGGTTTAGTTCAAAATAATGTAGTATCCATAAAATATTTTGTCGATTTTTATACTTTAAATAAGGAATTTGTCAGCAACTCTATCTCAATCGATAGAATTTGAAAAAAAATTGGCAAATTGCAGCTTTCATCTTCAAAAATTTGAGCAGTCGGACTTATATTAATGGTAATTTTTTTAAATAATTACCAAAAAAAAAAAAAACAAAAAGAAATTGTATAAGCGGTTATAGCATTTCTATAATGGGTGGTATGTATGTATATTTATGATATAAAATTATTATTTCACATGGCTTTCCGTAAACTAAAAATATTCGCACCAAATTTTTTTCTTCTCGAAAATAGAGATCACAAACATAAAAATATTGTTTATAAAAATTTTAAAAAGTCAAGATTAGAAATATAAAAATATATAAAAAATATAAACAATTTTCAATGACAAAAAAGAAAAAAAATGTTGGCCTATAGCTGTGTAACTAACTGTACTCGAACCATCAACCGCTCGACCACTACCCACTAACGCTTCCCACTGGGCTATCGCTTTATTTACAAATTGATTGTCAGATAACCAATTTAAGTTGCATGAAAAATTTTCATTCGCTTATTACAGATAAATGATATGAGTATGAAATTGGTTTGACGTTTATTTTGAAGGGGTGGAAATTTGGAAATATGAGTTCGTGTAATATTAAAGAGTATTAATGAGCGAGAGAACGAAAATAGAGAAGTATGGGTTGTATTTAAAAAAAATGTATTATACATGGCGTGGTTTTAAAACTTTTTAGTGGGGGTAAATTACAAATTCTGGTTAGGTCAAAATAAGTGTGAGGGTTTTCTAGCTTTTTTCTTTAACCATAACTTAGCAATATTTAAAAGACACTTTATATGGATTTTTCTTTTGATTTAAAGAAAAAAAAATTTATATTGATTTTTAAAAAAATTCTATTCAATTTGGTCCAGACTTGTTTGGGGCTCGGGTTGCAAATCTGCCCTTTTAAAAGTTAATACATATATACATTTGAAAAGAAATTATTTGTTGTCTTCAGTAAAATTATCACTTGGTTTAGTTCAAAATAATGTAGTATCCATAAAATATTTTGTCGATTTTTATACTTTAAATAAGGAATTTGTCAGCAACTCTATCTCAATCGATAGAATTTGAAAAAAAATTGGCAAATTGCAGCTTTCATCTTCAAAAATTTGAGCAGTCGGACTTATATTAATGGTAATTTTTTTAAATAATTACCAAAAAAAAAAAAAAACAAAAAGAAATTGTATAAGCGGTTATAGCATTTCTATAATGGGTGGTATGTATGTATATTTATGATATAAAATTATTATTTCACATGGCTTTCCGTAAACTAAAAATATTCGCACCAAATTTTTTTCTTCTCGAAAATAGAGATCACAAACATAAAAATATTGTTTATAAAAATATTAAAAAGTCAAGATTAGAAATATAAAAATATATAAAAAATATAAACAATTTTCAATGACAAAAAAGAAAAAAAATGTTGGCCTATAGCTGTGTAACTAACTGTACTCGAACCATCAACCGCTCGACCACTACCCACTAACGCTTCCCACTGGGCTATCGCTTTATTTACAAATTGATTGTCAGATAACCAATTTAAGTTGCATGAAAAATTTTCATTCGCTTATTACAGATAAATGAAGCAGTATTGGTTATATATTAGATAATTGTGCACTGCCTTAGAGGTATGCCAACAAATAAATATGCATTTCATAAATATTTATGCATATTTAGTATGGGTTTAAGCTTGGCAATGGTTTATATGTAAAATTTGTTAGCCTATTAATATAATAGATAATGGACCAAAGTACTCAATGAGCGAGGGAATGAAAATAATTTCTCTCTCATAATAGGACGTGTTTAATGAGGGAGAGAATGAAGATAAAGAGTGGTTTCCTTTGAAGTTCAGCCAACTTCGAAATATGAGTTTGACGCTATTACTCTAACTCTCAAAGAGCGAGAGAATCAAAATATTTCCATTGCTGGTATTTTACACACATATACAAATTTCTCAAAATAAGCGTGGTACTCCAACAACAGTAGCCATATTGAATTATTATTTTATATTTTTTTGAAACATTTTTTTTGTTTGGTGGTACGCAAGCCAACTTTGATTGCGACATATTTTTTTCAAATTAAAAGTTTGACCATGGTTGCCCTATTTCACATTTTAATAATGGTGTTATGAGAACATAAAACTTTGTAGAATTTCATTTTAAACAAATCTATTACATCGGAATTTTTCCGAGCAGTTCTAGCGGTTTCAAGATATCCAATTCAGCCTGCAACTTCTCATGCCCTTGGTGTCTTGTCCATAATCAATTCCTTGAATAAATTTTTTTAATATCTACAATTAAGTGAAGCTTTATTGGGCTTTTGAATCTCTATTTAGATATACATATATACATACATATTAGAGCTTTATGGATAAATATAATTTTGATAACGTTTTCCCAAAAAATTGTATAGTTAAATTACATTTTATTATAAGTATATGTAATTGAAAATTTAAATTTTCATGATTTTATGGCACAACAATAAAACATTTTTAGTTTTTCATTTGTTTATTTAAACTTTGGAATATAAGGCGACGATAGTTATCTCATTTTTATTATAGAATTCTACGAAAAAGATGTTTGATTTTTATTTTTTTAAAAAAGCAAATTTTCATATTATATAGAATTGACGGCAATGGGTGTATCTATTTCAATCTCATTCTTTTTTTTTTTTTCTTGATGAATTTCAATACAGAAAGTTAAAACATTGATTGCTTCTTTCCTAAAAATTTTATTTTTAAACTATTTTCGTTTATAATAAAGCGTGCGAGATATGAGAAAAACAAATTGTTACTTTTTTTTAATACTTTGGTACATAACAACACATATTGGGGCAACTCTCATGCGGAAACAAATTGGCTATTCGCGCCGACGCCATCTATTTGGAGTGTAACATTTCAATATACATATGAGTTCAACGCCGAATCTACTGTTTGAACTCAATGAGCGAGAGAATTGGAGTGTTTACGCATATATGTATATGTGTATATAAATAGATATGAGTATGAAATTGGTTTGACGTTTATTTTGAAGGGGTGGAAATTTGGAAATATGAGTTCGTGTAATATTAAAGAGTATTAATGAGCGAGAGAACGAAAATAGAGAAGTATGGGTTGTATTTAAAAAAAATGTATTATACATGGCGTGGTTTTAAAACTTTTTAGTGGGGGTAAATTACAAATTCTGGTTAGGTCAAAATAAGTGTGAGGGTTTTCTAGCTTTTTTCTTTAACCATAACTTAGCAATATTTAAAAGACACTTTATATGGATTTTTCTTTTGATTTAAAGAAAAAAAAATTTATATTGATTTTTAAAAAAATTCTATTCAATTTGGTCCAGACTTGTTTGGGGCTCGGGTTGCAAATCTGCCCTTTTAAAAGTTAATACATATATACATTTGAAAAGAAATTATTTGTTGTCTTCAGTAAAATTATCACTTGGTTTAGTTCAAAATAATGTAGTATCCATAAAATATTTTGTCGATTTTTATACTTTAAATAAGGAATTTGTCAGCAACTCTATCTCAATCGATAGAATTTGAAAAAAAATTGGCAAATTGCAGCTTTCATCTTCAAAAATTTGAGCAGTCGGACTTATATTAATGGTAATTTTTTTAAATAATTACCAAAAAAAAAAAAAAACAAAAAGAAATTGTATAAGCGGTTATAGCATTTCTATAATGGGTGGTATGTATGTATATTTATGATATAAAATTATTATTTCACATGGCTTTCCGTAAACTAAAAATATTCGCACCAAATTTTTTTCTTCTCGAAAATAGAGATCACAAACATAAAAATATTGTTTATAAAAATATTAAAAAGTCAAGATTAGAAATATAAAAATATATAAAAAATATAAACAATTTTCAATGACAAAAAAGAAAAAAAAATGTTGGCCTATAGCTGTGTAACTAACTGTACTCGAACCATCAACCGCTCGACCACTACCCACTAACGCTTCCCACTGGGCTATCGCTTTATTTACAAATTGATTGTCAGATAACCAATTTAAGTTGCATGAAAAATTTTCATTCGCTTATTACAGATAAATGAAGCAGTATTGGTTATATATTAGATAATTGTGCACTGCCTTAGAGGTATGCCAACAAATAAATATGCATTTCATAAATATTTATGCATATTTAGTATGGGTTTAAGCTTGGCAATGGTTTATATGTAAAATTTGTTAGCCTATTAATATAATAGATAATGGACCAAAGTACTCAATGAGCGAGGGAATGAAAATAATTTCTCTCTCATAATAGGACGTGTTTAATGAGGGAGAGAATGAAGATAAAGAGTGGTTTCCTTTGAAGTTCAGCCAACTTCGAAATATGAGTTTGACGCTATTACTCTAACTCTCAAAGAGCGAGAGAATCAAAATATTTCCATTGCTGGTATTTTACACACATATACAAATTTCTCAAAATAAGCGTGGTACTCCAACAACAGTAGCCATATTGAATTATTATTTTATATTTTTTTGAAACATTTTTTTTGTTTGGTGGTACGCAAGCCAACTTTGATTGCGACATATTTTTTTCAAATTAAAAGTTTGACCATGGTTGCCCTATTTCACATTTTAATAATGGTGTTATGAGAACATAAAACTTTGTAGAATTTCATTTTAAACAAATCTATTACATCGGAATTTTTCCGAGCAGTTCTAGCGGTTTCAAGATATCCAATTCAGCCTGCAACTTCTCATGCCCTTGGTGTCTTGTCCATAATCAATTCCTTGAATAAATTTTTTTAATATCTACAATTAAGTGAAGCTTTATTGGGCTTTTGAATCTCTATTTAGATATACATATATACATACATATTAGAGCTTTATGGATAAATATAATTTTGATAACGTTTTCCCAAAAAATTGTATAGTTAAATTACATTTTATTATAAGTATATGTAATTGAAAATTTAAATTTTCATGATTTTATGGCACAACAATAAAACATTTTTAGTTTTTCATTTGTTTATTTAAACTTTGGAATATAAGGCGACGATAGTTATCTCATTTTTATTATAGAATTCTACGAAAAAGATGTTTGATTTTTATTTTTTTAAAAAAGCAAATTTTCATATTATATAGAATTGACGGCAATGGGTGTATCTATTTCAATCTCATTCTTTTTTTTTTTTTCTTGATGAATTTCAATACAGAAAGTTAAAACATTGATTGCTTCTTTCCTAAAAATTTTATTTTTAA
The DNA here is from genome assembly GCA_964058755.1 of Campiglossa producta. Classification (NCBI taxonomy): domain Eukaryota; kingdom Metazoa; phylum Arthropoda; class Insecta; order Diptera; family Tephritidae; genus Campiglossa; species Campiglossa producta. The sequence goes on along the minus strand of CAXKVI010000003.1, from coordinate 47,268,591 downwards.
ACTATTTTCGTTTATAATAAAGCGTGCGAGATATGAGAAAAACAAATTGTTACTTTTTTTTAATACTTTGGTACATAACAACACATATTGGGGCAACTCTCATGCGGAAACAAATTGGCTATTCGCGCCGACGCCATCTATTTGGAGTGTAACATTTCAATATACATATGAGTTCAACGCCGAATCTACTGTTTGAACTCAATGAGCGAGAGAATTGGAGTGTTTACGCATATATGTATATGTGTATATAAATAGATATGAGTATGAAATTGGTTTGACGTTTATTTTGAAGGGGTGGAAATTTGGAAATATGAGTTCGTGTAATATTAAAGAGTATTAATGAGCGAGAGAACGAAAATAGAGAAGTATGGGTTGTATTTAAAAAAAATGTATTATACATGGCGTGGTTTTAAAACTTTTTAGTGGGGGTAAATTACAAATTCTGGTTAGGTCAAAATAAGTGTGAGGGTTTTCTAGCTTTTTTCTTTAACCATAACTTAGCAATATTTAAAAGACACTTTATATGGATTTTTCTTTTGATTTAAAGAAAAAAAAATTTATATTGATTTTTAAAAAAATTCTATTCAATTTGGTCCAGACTTGTTTGGGGCTCGGGTTGCAAATCTGCCCTTTTAAAAGTTAATACATATATACATTTGAAAAGAAATTATTTGTTGTCTTCAGTAAAATTATCACTTGGTTTAGTTCAAAATAATGTAGTATCCATAAAATATTTTGTCGATTTTTATACTTTAAATAAGGAATTTGTCAGCAACTCTATCTCAATCGATAGAATTTGAAAAAAAATTGGCAAATTGCAGCTTTCATCTTCAAAAATTTGAGCAGTCGGACTTATATTAATGGTAATTTTTTTAAATAATTACCAAAAAAAAAAAAAAACAAAAAGAAATTGTATAAGCGGTTATAGCATTTCTATAATGGGTGGTATGTATGTATATTTATGATATAAAATTATTATTTCACATGGCTTTCCGTAAACTAAAAATATTCGCACCAAATTTTTTTCTTCTCGAAAATAGAGATCACAAACATAAAAATATTGTTTATAAAAATATTAAAAAGTCAAGATTAGAAATATAAAAATATATAAAAAATATAAACAATTTTCAATGACAAAAAAGAAAAAAAAATGTTGGCCTATAGCTGTGTAACTAACTGTACTCGAACCATCAACCGCTCGACCACTACCCACTAACGCTTCCCACTGGGCTATCGCTTTATTTACAAATTGATTGTCAGATAACCAATTTAAGTTGCATGAAAAATTTTCATTCGCTTATTACAGATAAATGAAGCAGTATTGGTTATATATTAGATAATTGTGCACTGCCTTAGAGGTATGCCAACAAATAAATATGCATTTCATAAATATTTATGCATATTTAGTATGGGTTTAAGCTTGGCAATGGTTTATATGTAAAATTTGTTAGCCTATTAATATAATAGATAATGGACCAAAGTACTCAATGAGCGAGGGAATGAAAATAATTTCTCTCTCATAATAGGACGTGTTTAATGAGGGAGAGAATGAAGATAAAGAGTGGTTTCCTTTGAAGTTCAGCCAACTTCGAAATATGAGTTTGACGCTATTACTCTAACTCTCAAAGAGCGAGAGAATCAAAATATTTCCATTGCTGGTATTTTACACACATATACAAATTTCTCAAAATAAGCGTGGTACTCCAACAACAGTAGCCATATTGAATTATTATTTTATATTTTTTTGAAACATTTTTTTTGTTTGGTGGTACGCAAGCCAACTTTGATTGCGACATATTTTTTTCAAATTAAAAGTTTGACCATGGTTGCCCTATTTCACATTTTAATAATGGTGTTATGAGAACATAAAACTTTGTAGAATTTCATTTTAAACAAATCTATTACATCGGAATTTTTCCGAGCAGTTCTAGCGGTTTCAAGATATCCAATTCAGCCTGCAACTTCTCATGCCCTTGGTGTCTTGTCCATAATCAATTCCTTGAATAAATTTTTTTAATATCTACAATTAAGTGAAGCTTTATTGGGCTTTTGAATCTCTATTTAGATATACATATATACATACATATTAGAGCTTTATGGATAAATATAATTTTGATAACGTTTTCCCAAAAAATTGTATAGTTAAATTACATTTTATTATAAGTATATGTAATTGAAAATTTAAATTTTCATGATTTTATGGCACAACAATAAAACATTTTTAGTTTTTCATTTGTTTATTTAAACTTTGGAATATAAGGCGACGATAGTTATCTCATTTTTATTATAGAATTCTACGAAAAAGATGTTTGATTTTTATTTTTTTAAAAAAGCAAATTTTCATATTATATAGAATTGACGGCAATGGGTGTATCTATTTCAATCTCATTCTTTTTTTTTTTTTCTTGATGAATTTCAATACAGAAAGTTAAAACATTGATTGCTTCTTTCCTAAAAATTTTATTTTTAAACTATTTTCGTTTATAATAAAGCGTGCGAGATATGAGAAAAACAAATTGTTACTTTTTTTTAATACTTTGGTACATAACAACACATATTGGGGCAACTCTCATGCGGAAACAAATTGGCTATTCGCGCCGACGCCATCTATTTGGAGTGTAACATTTCAATATACATATGAGTTCAACGCCGAATCTACTGTTTGAACTCAATGAGCGAGAGAATTGGAGTGTTTACGCATATATGTATATGTGTATATAAATAGATATGAGTATGAAATTGGTTTGACGTTTATTTTGAAGGGGTGGAAATTTGGAAATATGAGTTCGTGTAATATTAAAGAGTATTAATGAGCGAGAGAACGAAAATAGAGAAGTATGGGTTGTATTTAAAAAAAATGTATTATACATGGCGTGGTTTTAAAACTTTTTAGTGGGGGTAAATTACAAATTCTGGTTAGGTCAAAATAAGTGTGAGGGTTTTCTAGCTTTTTTCTTTAACCATAACTTAGCAATATTTAAAAGACACTTTATATGGATTTTTCTTTTGATTTAAAGAAAAAAAAATTTATATTGATTTTTAAAAAAATTCTATTCAATTTGGTCCAGACTTGTTTGGGGCTCGGGTTGCAAATCTGCCCTTTTAAAAGTTAATACATATATACATTTGAAAAGAAATTATTTGTTGTCTTCAGTAAAATTATCACTTGGTTTAGTTCAAAATAATGTAGTATCCATAAAATATTTTGTCGATTTTTATACTTTAAATAAGGAATTTGTCAGCAACTCTATCTCAATCGATAGAATTTGAAAAAAAATTGGCAAATTGCAGCTTTCATCTTCAAAAATTTGAGCAGTCGGACTTATATTAATGGTAATTTTTTTAAATAATTACCAAAAAAAAAAAAAAACAAAAAGAAATTGTATAAGCGGTTATAGCATTTCTATAATGGGTGGTATGTATGTATATTTATGATATAAAATTATTATTTCACATGGCTTTCCGTAAACTAAAAATATTCGCACCAAATTTTTTTCTTCTCGAAAATAGAGATCACAAACATAAAAATATTGTTTATAAAAATATTAAAAAGTCAAGATTAGAAATATAAAAATATATAAAAAATATAAACAATTTTCAATGACAAAAAAGAAAAAAAAATGTTGGCCTATAGCTGTGTAACTAACTGTACTCGAACCATCAACCGCTCGACCACTACCCACTAACGCTTCCCACTGGGCTATCGCTTTATTTACAAATTGATTGTCAGATAACCAATTTAAGTTGCATGAAAAATTTTCATTCGCTTATTACAGATAAATGAAGCAGTATTGGTTATATATTAGATAATTGTGCACTGCCTTAGAGGTATGCCAACAAATAAATATGCATTTCATAAATATTTATGCATATTTAGTATGGGTTTAAGCTTGGCAATGGTTTATATGTAAAATTTGTTAGCCTATTAATATAATAGATAATGGACCAAAGTACTCAATGAGCGAGGGAATGAAAATAATTTCTCTCTCATAATAGGACGTGTTTAATGAGGGAGAGAATGAAGATAAAGAGTGGTTTCCTTTGAAGTTCAGCCAACTTCGAAATATGAGTTTGACGCTATTACTCTAACTCTCAAAGAGCGAGAGAATCAAAATATTTCCATTGCTGGTATTTTACACACATATGCAAATTTCTCAAAATAAGCGTGGTACTCCAACAACAGTAGCCATATTGAATTATTATTTTATATTTTTTTGAAACATTTTTTTTGTTTGGTGGTACGCAAGCCAACTTTGATTGCGACATATTTTTTTCAAATTAAAAGTTTGACCATGGTTGCCCTATTTCACATTTTAATAATGGTGTTATGAGAACATAAAACTTTGTAGAATTTCATTTTAAACAAATCTATTACATCGGAATTTTTCCGAGCAGTTCTAGCGGTTTCAAGATATCCAATTCAGCCTGCAACTTCTCATGCCCTTGGTGTCTTGTCCATAATCAATTCCTTGAATAAATTTTTTTAATATGGAATTCTACAATTAAGTGAAGCTTTATTGGGCTTTTGAATCTCTATTTAGATATACATATATACATACATATTAGAGCTTTATGGATAAATATAATTTTGATAACGTTTTCCCAAAAAATTGTATAGTTAAATTACATTTTATTATAAGTATATGTAATTGAAAATTTAAATTTTCATGATTTTATGGCACAACAATAAAACATTTTTAGTTTTTCATTTGTTTATTTAAACTTTGGAATATAAGGCGACGATAGTTATCTCATTTTTATTATAGAATTCTACGAAAAAGATGTTTGATTTTTATTTTTTTAAAAAAGCAAATTTTCATATTATATAGAATTGACGGCAATGGGTGTATCTATTTCAATCTCATTCTTTTTTTTTTTTTCTTGATGAATTTCAATACAGAAAGTTAAAACATTGATTGCTTCTTTCCTAAAAATTTTATTTTTAAACTATTTTCGTTTATAATAAAGCGTGCGAGATATGAGAAAAACAAATTGTTACTTTTTTTTAATACTTTGGTACATAACAACACATATTGGGGCAACTCTCATGCGGAAACAAATTGGCTATTCGCGCCGACGCCATCTATTTGGAGTGTAACATTTCAATATACATATGAGTTCAACGCCGAATCTACTGTTTGAACTCAATGAGCGAGAGAATTGGAGTGTTTACGCATATATGTATATGTGTATATAAATAGATATGAGTATGAAATTGGTTTGACGTTTATTTTGAAGGGGTGGAAATTTGGAAATATGAGTTCGTGTAATATTAAAGAGTATTAATGAGCGAGAGAACGAAAATAGAGAAGTATGGGTTGTATTTAAAAAAAATGTATTATACATGGCGTGGTTTTAAAACTTTTTAGTGGGGGTAAATTACAAATTCTGGTTAGGTCAAAATAAGTGTGAGGGTTTTCTAGCTTTTTTCTTTAACCATAACTTAGCAATATTTAAAAGACACTTTATATGGATTTTTCTTTTGATTTAAAGAAAAAAAAATTTATATTGATTTTTAAAAAAATTCTATTCAATTTGGTCCAGACTTGTTTGGGGCTCGGGTTGCAAATCTGCCCTTTTAAAAGTTAATACATATATACATTTGAAAAGAAATTATTTGTTGTCTTCAGTAAAATTATCACTTGGTTTAGTTCAAAATAATGTAGTATCCATAAAATATTTTGTCGATTTTTATACTTTAAATAAGGAATTTGTCAGCAACTCTATCTCAATCGATAGAATTTGAAAAAAAATTGGCAAATTGCAGCTTTCATCTTCAAAAATTTGAGCAGTCGGACTTATATTAATGGTAATTTTTTTAAATAATTACCAAAAAAAAAAAAAACAAAAAGAAATTGTATAAGCGGTTATAGCATTTCTATAATGGGTGGTATGTATGTATATTTATGATATAAAATTATTATTTCACATGGCTTTCCGTAAACTAAAAATATTCGCACCAAATTTTTTTCTTCTCGAAAATAGAGATCACAAACATAAAAATATTGTTTATAAAAATTTTAAAAAGTCAAGATTAGAAATATAAAAATATATAAAAAATATAAACAATTTTCAATGACAAAAAAGAAAAAAAATGTTGGCCTATAGCTGTGTAACTAACTGTACTCGAACCATCAACCGCTCGACCACTACCCACTAACGCTTCCCACTGGGCTATCGCTTTATTTACAAATTGATTGTCAGATAACCAATTTAAGTTGCATGAAAAATTTTCATTCGCTTATTACAGATAAATGATATGAGTATGAAATTGGTTTGACGTTTATTTTGAAGGGGTGGAAATTTGGAAATATGAGTTCGTGTAATATTAAAGAGTATTAATGAGCGAGAGAACGAAAATAGAGAAGTATGGGTTGTATTTAAAAAAAATGTATTATACATGGCGTGGTTTTAAAACTTTTTAGTGGGGGTAAATTACAAATTCTGGTTAGGTCAAAATAAGTGTGAGGGTTTTCTAGCTTTTTTCTTTAACCATAACTTAGCAATATTTAAAAGACACTTTATATGGATTTTTCTTTTGATTTAAAGAAAAAAAAATTTATATTGATTTTTAAAAAAATTCTATTCAATTTGGTCCAGACTTGTTTGGGGCTCGGGTTGCAAATCTGCCCTTTTAAAAGTTAATACATATATACATTTGAAAAGAAATTATTTGTTGTCTTCAGTAAAATTATCACTTGGTTTAGTTCAAAATAATGTAGTATCCATAAAATATTTTGTCGATTTTTATACTTTAAATAAGGAATTTGTCAGCAACTCTATCTCAATCGATAGAATTTGAAAAAAAATTGGCAAATTGCAGCTTTCATCTTCAAAAATTTGAGCAGTCGGACTTATATTAATGGTAATTTTTTTAAATAATTACCAAAAAAAAAAAAAAACAAAAAGAAATTGTATAAGCGGTTATAGCATTTCTATAATGGGTATGTATGTATATTTATGATATAAAATTATTATTTCACATGGCTTTCCGTAAACTAAAAATATTCGCACCAAATTTTTTTCTTCTCGAAAATAGAGATCACAAACATAAAAATATTGTTTATAAAAATATTAAAAAGTCAAGATTAGAAATATAAAAATATATAAAAAATATAAACAATTTTCAATGACAAAAAAGAAAAAAAATGTTGGCCTATAGCTGTGTAACTAACTGTACTCGAACCATCAACCGCTCGACCACTACCCACTAACGCTTCCCACTGGGCTATCGCTTTATTTACAAATTGATTGTCAGATAACCAATTTAAGTTGCATGAAAAATTTTCATTCGCTTATTACAGATAAATGAAGCAGTATTGGTTATATATTAGATAATTGTGCACTGCCTTAGAGGTATGCCAACAAATAAATATGCATTTCATAAATATTTATGCATATTTAGTATGGGTTTAAGCTTGGCAATGGTTTATATGTAAAATTTGTTAGCCTATTAATATAATAGATAATGGACCAAAGTACTCAATGAGCGAGGGAATGAAAATAATTTCTCTCTCATAATAGGACGTGTTTAATGAGGGAGAGAATGAAGATAAAGAGTGGTTTCCTTTGAAGTTCAGCCAACTTCGAAATATGAGTTTGACGCTATTACTCTAACTCTCAAAGAGCGAGAGAATCAAAATATTTCCATTGCTGGTATTTTACACACATATACAAATTTCTCAAAATAAGCGTGGTACTCCAACAACAGTAGCCATATTGAATTATTATTTTATATTTTTTTGAAACATTTTTTTTTGTTTGGTGGTACGCAAGCCAACTTTGATTGCGACATATTTTTTTCAAATTAAAAGTTTGACCATGGTTGCCCTATTTCACATTTTAATAATGGTGTTATGAGAACATAAAACTTTGTAGAATTTCATTTTAAACAAATCTATTACATCGGAATTTTTCCGAGCAGTTCTAGCGGTTTCAAGATATCCAATTCAGCCTGCAACTTCTCATGCCCTTGGTGTCTTGTCCATAATCAATTCCTTGAATAAATTTTTTTAATATCTACAATTAAGTGAAGCTTTATTGGGCTTTTGAATCTCTATTTAGATATACATATATACATACATATTAGAGCTTTATGGATAAATATAATTTTGATAACGTTTTCCCAAAAAATTGTATAGTTAAATTACATTTTATTATAAGTATATGTAATTGAAAATTTAAATTTTCATGATTTTATGGCACAACAATAAAACATTTTTAGTTTTTCATTTGTTTATTTAAACTTTGGAATATAAGGCGACGATAGTTATCTCATTTTTATTATAGAATTCTACGAAAAAGATGTTTGATTTTTATTTTTTTAAAAAAGCAAATTTTCATATTATATAGAATTGACGGCAATGGGTGTATCTATTTCAATCTCATTCTTTTTTTTTTTTTCTTGATGAATTTCAATACAGAAAGTTAAAACATTGATTGCTTCTTTCCTAAAAATTTTATTTTTAAACTATTTTCGTTTATAATAAAGCGTGCGAGATATGAGAAAAACAAATTGTTACTTTTTTTTAATACTTTGGTACATAACAACACATATTGGGGCAACTCTCATGCGGAAACAAATTGGCTATTCGCGCCGACGCCATCTATTTGGAGTGTAACATTTCAATATACATATGAGTTCAACGCCGAATCTACTGTTTGAACTCAATGAGCGAGAGAATTGGAGTGTTTACGCATATATGTATATGTGTATATAAATAGATATGAGTATGAAATTGGTTTGACGTTTATTTTGAAGGGGTGGAAATTTGGAAATATGAGTTCGTGTAATATTAAAGAGTATTAATGAGCGAGAGAACGAAAATAGAGAAGTATGGGTTGTATTTAAAAAAAATGTATTATACATGGCGTGGTTTTAAAACTTTTTAGTGGGGGTAAATTACAAATTCTGGTTAGGTCAAAATAAGTGTGAGGGTTTTCTAGCTTTTTTCTTTAACCATAACTTAGCAATATTTAAAAGACACTTTATATGGATTTTTCTTTTGATTTAAAGAGAAAAAAATTTATATTGATTTTTAAAAAAATTCTATTCAATTTGGTCCAGACTTGTTTGGGGCTCGGGTTGCAAATCTGCCCTTTTAAAAGTTAATACATATATACATTTGAAAAGAAATTATTTGTTGTCTTCAGTAAAATTATCACTTGGTTTAGTTCAAAATAATGTAGTATCCATAAAATATTTTGTCGATTTTTATACTTTAAATAAGGAATTTGTCAGCAACTCTATCTCAATCGATAGAATTTGAAAAAAAATTGGCAAATTGCAGCTTTCATCTTCAAAAATTTGAGCAGTCGGACTTATATTAATGGTAATTTTTTTAAATAATTACCAAAAAAAAAAAAAAACAAAAAGAAATTGTATAAGCGGTTATAGCATTTCTATAATGGGTGGTATGTATGTATATTTATGATATAAAATTATTATTTCACATGGCTTTCCGTAAACTAAAAATATTCGCACCAAATTTTTTTCTTCTCGAAAATAGAGATCACAAACATAAAAATATTGTTTATAAAAATATTAAAAAGTCAAGATTAGAAATATAAAAATATATAAAAAATATAAACAATTTTCAATGACAAAAAAGAAAAAAAAATGTTGGCCTATAGCTGTGTAACTAACTGTACTCGAACCATCAACCGCTCGACCACTACCCACTAACGCTTCCCACTGGGCTATCGCTTTATTTACAAATTGATTGTCAGATAACCAATTTAAGTTGCATGAAAAATTTTCATTCGCTTATTACAGATAAATGAAGCAGTATTGGTTATATATTAGATAATTGTGCACTGCCTTAGAGGTATGCCAACAAATAAATATGCATTTCATAAATATTTATGCATATTTAGTATGGGTTTAAGCTTGGCAATGGTTTATATGTAAAATTTGTTAGCCTATTAATATAATAGATAATGGACCAAAGTACTCAATGAGCGAGGGAATGAAAATAATTTCTCTCTCATAATAGGACGTGTTTAATGAGGGAGAGAATGAAGATAAAGAGTGGTTTCCTTTGAAGTTCAGCCAACTTCGAAATATGAGTTTGACGCTATTACTCTAACTCTCAAAGAGCGAGAGAATCAAAATATTTCCATTGCTGGTATTTTACACACATATACAAATTTCTCAAAATAAGCGTGGTACTCCAACAACAGTAGCCATATTGAATTATTATTTTATATTTTTTTGAAACATTTTTTTTGTTTGGTGGTACGCAAGCCAACTTTGATTGCGACATATTTTTTTCAAATTAAAAGTTTGACCATGGTTGCCCTATTTCACATTTTAATAATGGTGTTATGAGAACATAAAACTTTGTAGAATTTCATTTTAAACAAATCTATTACATCGGAATTTTTCCGAGCAGTTCTAGCGGTTTCAAGATATCCAATTCAGCCTGCAACTTCTCATGCCCTTGGTGTCTTGTCCATAATCAATTCCTTGAATAAATTTTTTTAATATGGAATTCTACAATTAAGTGAAGCTTTATTGGGCTTTTGAATCTCTATTTAGATATACATATATACATACATATTAGAGCTTTATGGATAAATATAATTTTGATAACGTTTTCCCAAAAAATTGTATAGTTAAATTACATTTTATTATAAGTATATGTAATTGAAAATTTAAATTTTCATGATTTTATGGCACAACAATAAAACATTTTTAGTTTTTCATTTGTTTATTTAAACTTTGGAATATAAGGCGACGATAGTTATCTCATTTTTATTATAGAATTCTACGAAAAAGATGTTTGATTTTTATTTTTTTAAAAAAGCAAATTTTCATATTATATAGAATTGACGGCAATGGGTGTATCTATTTCAATCTCATTCTTTTTTTTTTTTTCTTGATGAATTTCAATACAGAAAGTTAAAACATTGATTGCTTCTTTCCTAAAAATTTTATTTTTAAACTATTTTCGTTTATAATAAAGCGTGCGAGATATGAGAAAAACAAATTGTTACTTTTTTTTAATACTTTGGTACATAACAACACATATTGGGGCAACTCTCATGCGGAAACAAATTGGCTATTCGCGCCGACGCCATCTATTTGGAGTGTAACATTTCAATATACATATGAGTTCAACGCCGAATCTACTGTTTGAACTCAATGAGCGAGAGAATTGGAGTGTTTACGCATATATGTATATGTGTATATAAATCAGTGGTAGGCACTTCGATTTGAGTAGTTGTAGTGGTAAATGCGAGAGTAATTTTGATACAGTGGTGCAAAGAACAAATCTGTCGCGTCAGTTGCTTAACCGACAGCAAGGTAGTAACAACAATACCGCTTCAAAGCAAAATTTTGATTATAATATTTATGCGCGCTAAAAATGAGCTTCAAAAATTTTTTTATGATTAAAGATGCTTTTGGGGGAATGCAATGTCTCCTATGCTACGCTTCGTTGGGGAACCGCGAATATAACATTAAGAGACATTACAATTCTTTTCATCAAGATTTCGATAAGTACGAGGGTGTGGAAAGAGACAGAATTTTTTCGGAAAAAAGGAATATACTTTTACAAAAGTATAAGGAATGGGTTTTGGAAAATGACGATGGAAATTGCAGAAATGGGGAAACCAAGCTAAGAAGGGATCTGTCAAATTTTATAAGTGCAAGCATAGTTAGGAAGGGAAGACCTTTTTCAGAAGGCGTTTTTCTTAAAGAAATGGTTCTACAAATTTTAGAAAAACTTCACAGCCCCCTACATATTTTCTTTGAAAAAGTTCCTCTATCAACCAGAACTGTAACAAGAAATATAAATGAAATAGGAACGTCGCTTAAAAAAGCCATTATGGAAAAGATTAATGATTGCAAATTTTTTTCCATATGTCTGGATGAAAGCACGGATATAAATGACATATGTCAAATGGTAATTTGTGTTCGATGCGTAAACTCCAACTATGAAATATTCGAGTCAATGCTTTCGCTAGAAAGTTTTCATGGAAATGTAACAGGAAGGTTAATATTTGAAACTTTACACCAAAACTTTCTTTCAGAAGTGGACCTAAATAAGTTTGCCGGGGTATGCACGGATGGGGCAAAGGTCATGACTGGCAAAATAGAAGGTTTCGTAGGGCAGTTAGGAAAGCATAGCATTAATTTTAACTCCTTCCATTGCATTATACACCAACTGACTCTTGCTTCCAAATTTTTGAGCACGCTTTCCTACATGAAAACTGCAGAGCAAATAATTAATAAAATAAGGGGTGGTCATCATTCACTTACCCATCGCAAATTTAAGGAGTTTTTAGAAGCTTCAAAGGCTGAATACAACGACCTTAAAATGTTCACCGAAGTCCGATGGTTAAGCCGGGGTGAATGTCTGAAAAGATTGTTTGCTCTGCGGAATGAAGTGCTACAGTTTTTAAAAGTGGAGAACTTGCATGAAACAAAGGAATTGACACAGGCCTTAGAATTTTGGCGTTTCTTTCTGACTTATGTAATTATTTAAATGAGCTTAATTTGAAATTACAAGGAAAGGAAAAAACGTTACCAACATTATTTAGAGAAGTTATTCATTTTCAAACTGTTTTATTTTTACTGCTTTCTGAAGTCAAAGGTGGGGACTATTCCAGTTTTCCCAAAACCTACACCTTAATTAATAGCATTGATATTTTGAAAGTAAACAATGAACACACGCAGTTATTGGAGACTCTTTTTTTCAACTTTGAAGACAGATTTCAAGACTTTCGAAAACATAAGCCTTTAATTGACTTATTTGAAAGTCCGTTAACCTGTGACATAACCCAATATTCATTTGAAATTCAAAATGAATTGTTACTTCTAAGAAACGAAATGCCAGTTAATGATGAACCAGACATTACCAATTTCTGGAGAAACTTAGATAGCGAATTTTATAAAAACCTTAAGGAAATTTCCCTCAATATTTTATCATTTTTCCCATCAACATTCTTCTGTGAGCACATTTTTTCTGACATGAAATTCATCTGTTCAAAACAGAGGAACAGATTGACTTCAAGAAATTTGTCAAATGCACTACTAACAAGAAATTGCCATAAATCTATATATGATAATGAGATCATTCAAAATTGAATTAAGAATTCCATTTTTTTCGTCATTTTCCAAAACCCATTCCTTATACTTTTGTAAAAGTATATAATTTTTTTCCGAAAAAATTCTTTTTCCCATTTATTTTTGCGTTACATTTTAATCCAGCTATCTGAAATCGCTTTCATTAATTTAAAATCGCGCATAATTTACTACCGCATGAAACAATCAACAAAGCGGCGACACATGTTACCCCTTTGCTGTCTACGCCAAGACTGGCAGGAAAATGATTTTTTAACACCACTGTGGCTAACTTGATTTTTTGCTCTCAACAGCAACTGAAATTAAGAGCGTAAGATTACATGTACACGCACGCACACATGCGTGCTGCTCATTTGAGTTAGGAATGCCTATCAGTGATATAAATAGATATGAGTATGAAATTGGTTTGACGTTTATTTTGAAGGGGTGGAAATTTGGAAATATGAGTTCGTGTAATATTAAAGAGTATTAATGAGCGAGAGAACGAAAATAGAGAAGTATGGGTTGTATTTAAAAAAAATGTATTATACATGGCGTGGTTTTAAAACTTTTTAGTGGGGGTAAATTACAAATTCTGGTTAGGTCAAAATAAGTGTGAGGGTTTTCTAGCTTTTTTCTTTAACCATAACTTAGCAATATTTAAAAGACACTTTATATGGATTTTTCTTTTGATTTAAAGAAAAAAAAATTTATATTGATTTTTAAAAAAATTCTATTCAATTTGGTCCAGACTTGTTTGGGGCTCGGGTTGCAAATCTGCCCTTTTAAAAGTTAATACATATATACATTTGAAAAGAAATTATTTGTTGTCTTCAGTAAAATTATCACTTGGTTTAGTTCAAAATAATGTAGTATCCATAAAATATTTTGTCGATTTTTATACTTTAAATAAGGAATTTGTCAGCAACTCTATCTCAATCGATAGAATTTGAAAAAAAATTGGCAAATTGCAGCTTTCATCTTCAAAAATTTGAGCAGTCGGACTTATATTAATGGTAATTTTTTTAAATAATTACCAAAAAAAAAAAAAACAAAAAGAAATTGTATAAGCGGTTATAGCATTTCTATAATGGGTGGTATGTATGTATATTTATGATATAAAATTATTATTTCACATGGCTTTCCGTAAACTAAAAATATTCGCACCAAATTTTTTTCTTCTCGAAAATAGAGATCACAAACATAAAAATATTGTTTATAAAAATTTTAAAAAGTCAAGATTAGAAATATAAAAATATATAAAAAATATAAACAATTTTCAATGACAAAAAAGAAAAAAAATGTTGGCCTATAGCTGTGTAACTAACTGTACTCGAACCATCAACCGCTCGACCACTACCCACTAACGCTTCCCACTGGGCTATCGCTTTATTTACAAATTGATTGTCAGATAACCAATTTAAGTTGCATGAAAAATTTTCATTCGCTTATTACAGATAAATGATATGAGTATGAAATTGGTTTGACGTTTATTTTGAAGGGGTGGAAATTTGGAAATATGAGTTCGTGTAATATTAAAGAGTATTAATGAGCGAGAGAACGAAAATAGAGAAGTATGGGTTGTATTTAAAAAAAATGTATTATACATGGCGTGGTTTTAAAACTTTTTAGTGGGGGTAAATTACAAATTCTGGTTAGGTCAAAATAAGTGTGAGGGTTTTCTAGCTTTTTTCTTTAACCATAACTTAGCAATATTTAAAAGACACTTTATATGGATTTTTCTTTTGATTTAAAGAAAAAAAAATTTATATTGATTTTTAAAAAAATTCTATTCAATTTGGTCCAGACTTGTTTGGGGCTCGGGTTGCAAATCTGCCCTTTTAAAAGTTAATACATATATACATTTGAAAAGAAATTATTTGTTGTCTTCAGTAAAATTATCACTTGGTTTAGTTCAAAATAATGTAGTATCCATAAAATATTTTGTCGATTTTTATACTTTAAATAAGGAATTTGTCAGCAACTCTATCTCAATCGATAGAATTTGAAAAAAAATTGGCAAATTGCAGCTTTCATCTTCAAAAATTTGAGCAGTCGGACTTATATTAATGGTAATTTTTTTAAATAATTACCAAAAAAAAAAAAAAACAAAAAGAAATTGTATAAGCGGTTATAGCATTTCTATAATGGGTATGTATGTATATTTATGATATAAAATTATTATTTCACATGGCTTTCCGTAAACTAAAAATATTCGCACCAAATTTTTTTCTTCTCGAAAATAGAGATCACAAACATAAAAATATTGTTTATAAAAATATTAAAAAGTCAAGATTAGAAATATAAAAATATATAAAAAATATAAACAATTTTCAATGACAAAAAAGAAAAAAAATGTTGGCCTATAGCTGTGTAACTAACTGTACTCGAACCATCAACCGCTCGACCACTACCCACTAACGCTTCCCACTGGGCTATCGCTTTATTTACAAATTGATTGTCAGATAACCAATTTAAGTTGCATGAAAAATTTTCATTCGCTTATTACAGATAAATGAAGCAGTATTGGTTATATATTAGATAATTGTGCACTGCCTTAGAGGTATGCCAACAAATAAATATGCATTTCATAAATATTTATGCATATTTAGTATGGGTTTAAGCTTGGCAATGGTTTATATGTAAAATTTGTTAGCCTATTAATATAATAGATAATGGACCAAAGTACTCAATGAGCGAGGGAATGAAAATAATTTCTCTCTCATAATAGGACGTGTTTAATGAGGGAGAGAATGAAGATAAAGAGTGGTTTCCTTTGAAGTTCAGCCAACTTCGAAATATGAGTTTGACGCTATTACTCTAACTCTCAAAGAGCGAGAGAATCAAAATATTTCCATTGCTGGTATTTTACACACATATACAAATTTCTCAAAATAAGCGTGGTACTCCAACAACAGTAGCCATATTGAATTATTATTTTATATTTTTTTGAAACATTTTTTTTGTTTGGTGGTACGCAAGCCAACTTTGATTGCGACATATTTTTTTCAAATTAAAAGTTTGACCATGGTTGCCCTATTTCACATTTTAATAATGGTGTTATGAGAACATAAAACTTTGTAGAATTTCATTTTAAACAAATCTATTACATCGGAATTTTTCCGAGCAGTTCTAGCGGTTTCAAGATATCCAATTCAGCCTGCAACTTCTCATGCCCTTGGTGTCTTGTCCATAATCAATTCCTTGAATAAATTTTTTTAATATGGAATTCTACAATTAAGTGAAGCTTTATTGGGCTTTTGAATCTCTATTTAGATATACATATATACATACATATTAGAGCTTTATGGATAAATATAATTTTGATAACGTTTTCCCAAAAAATTGTATAGTTAAATTACATTTTATTATAAGTATATGTAATTGAAAATTTAAATTTTCATGATTTTATGGCACAACAATAAAACATTTTTAGTTTTTCATTTGTTTATTTAAACTTTGGAATATAAGGCGACGATAGTTATCTCATTTTTATTATAGAATTCTACGAAAAAGATGTTTGATTTTTATTTTTTTAAAAAAGCAAATTTTCATATTATATAGAATTGACGGCAATGGGTGTATCTATTTCAATCTCATTCTTTTTTTTTTTTTCTTGATGAATTTCAATACAGAAAGTTAAAACATTGATTGCTTCTTTCCTAAAAATTTTATTTTTAAACTATTTTCGTTTATAATAAAGCGTGCGAGATATGAGAAAAACAAATTGTTACTTTTTTTTAATACTTTGGTACATAACAACACATATTGGGGCAACTCTCATGCGGAAACAAATTGGCTATTCGCGCCGACGCCATCTATTTGGAGTGTAACATTTCAATATACATATGAGTTCAACGCCGAATCTACTGTTTGAACTCAATGAGCGAGAGAATTGGAGTGTTTACGCATATATGTATATGTGTATATAAATAGATATGAGTATGAAATTGGTTTGACGTTTATTTTGAAGGGGTGGAAATTTGGAAATATGAGTTCGTGTAATATTAAAGAGTATTAATGAGCGAGAGAACGAAAATAGAGAAGTATGGGTTGTATTTAAAAAAAATGTATTATACATGGCGTGGTTTTAAAACTTTTTAGTGGGGGTAAATTACAAATTCTGGTTAGGTCAAAATAAGTGTGAGGGTTTTCTAGCTTTTTTCTTTAACCATAACTTAGCAATATTTAAAAGACACTTTATATGGATTTTTCTTTTGATTTAAAGAAAAAAAAATTTATATTGATTTTTAAAAAAATTCTATTCAATTTGGTCCAGACTTGTTTGGGGCTCGGGTTGCAAATCTGCCCTTTTAAAAGTTAATACATATATACATTTGAAAAGAAATTATTTGTTGTCTTCAGTAAAATTATCACTTGGTTTAGTTCAAAATAATGTAGTATCCATAAAATATTTTGTCGATTTTTATACTTTAAATAAGGAATTTGTCAGCAACTCTATCTCAATCGATAGAATTTGAAAAAAAATTGGCAAATTGCAGCTTTCATCTTCAAAAATTTGAGCAGTCGGACTTATATTAATGGTAATTTTTTTAAATAATTACCAAAAAAAAAAAAAAACAAAAAGAAATTGTATAAGCGGTTATAGCATTTCTATAATGGGTGGTATGTATGTATATTTATGATATAAAATTATTATTTCACATGGCTTTCCGTAAACTAAAAATATTCGCACCAAATTTTTTTCTTCTCGAAAATAGAGATCACAAACATAAAAATATTGTTTATAAAAATATTAAAAAGTCAAGATTAGAAATATAAAAATATATAAAAAATATAAACAATTTTCAATGACAAAAAAGAAAAAAAAATGTTGGCCTATAGCTGTGTAACTAACTGTACTCGAACCATCAACCGCTCGACCACTACCCACTAACGCTTCCCACTGGGCTATCGCTTTATTTACAAATTGATTGTCAGATAACCAATTTAAGTTGCATGAAAAATTTTCATTCGCTTATTACAGATAAATGAAGCAGTATTGGTTATATATTAGATAATTGTGCACTGCCTTAGAGGTATGCCAACAAATAAATATGCATTTCATAAATATTTATGCATATTTAGTATGGGTTTAAGCTTGGCAATGGTTTATATGTAAAATTTGTTAGCCTATTAATATAATAGATAATGGACCAAAGTACTCAATGAGCGAGGGAATGAAAATAATTTCTCTCTCATAATAGGACGTGTTTAATGAGGGAGAGAATGAAGATAAAGAGTGGTTTCCTTTGAAGTTCAGCCAACTTCGAAATATGAGTTTGACGCTATTACTCTAACTCTCAAAGAGCGAGAGAATCAAAATATTTCCATTGCTGGTATTTTACACACATATACAAATTTCTCAAAATAAGCGTGGTACTCCAACAACAGTAGCCATATTGAATTATTATTTTATATTTTTTTGAAACATTTTTTTTGTTTGGTGGTACGCAAGCCAACTTTGATTGCGACATATTTTTTTCAAATTAAAAGTTTGACCATGGTTGCCCTATTTCACATTTTAATAATGGTGTTATGAGAACATAAAACTTTGTAGAATTTCATTTTAAACAAATCTATTACATCGGAATTTTTCCGAGCAGTTCTAGCGGTTTCAAGATATCCAATTCAGCCTGCAACTTCTCATGCCCTTGGTGTCTTGTCCATAATCAATTCCTTGAATAAATTTTTTTAATATCTACAATTAAGTGAAGCTTTATTGGGCTTTTGAATCTCTATTTAGATATACATATATACATACATATTAGAGCTTTATGGATAAATATAATTTTGATAACGTTTTCCCAAAAAATTGTATAGTTAAATTACATTTTATTATAAGTATATGTAATTGAAAATTTAAATTTTCATGATTTTATGGCACAACAATAAAACATTTTTAGTTTTTCATTTGTTTATTTAAACTTTGGAATATAAGGCGACGATAGTTATCTCATTTTTATTATAGAATTCTACGAAAAAGATGTTTGATTTTTATTTTTTTAAAAAAGCAAATTTTCATATTATATAGAATTGACGGCAATGGGTGTATCTATTTCAATCTCATTCTTTTTTTTTTTTTCTTGATGAATTTCAATACAGAAAGTTAAAACATTGATTGCTTCTTTCCTAAAAATTTTATTTTTAAACTATTTTCGTTTATAATAAAGCGTGCGAGATATGAGAAAAACAAATTGTTACTTTTTTTTAATACTTTGGTACATAACAACACATATTGGGGCAACTCTCATGCGGAAACAAATTGGCTATTCGCGCCGACGCCATCTATTTGGAGTGTAACATTTCAATATACATATGAGTTCAACGCCGAATCTACTGTTTGAACTCAATGAGCGAGAGAATTGGAGTCTTTACGCATATATGTATATGTGTATATAAATAGATATGAGTATGAAATTGGTTTGACGTTTATTTTGAAGGGGTGGAAATTTGGAAATATGAGTTCGTGTAATATTAAAGAGTATTAATGAGCGAGAGAACGAAAATAGAGAAGTATGGGTTGTATTTAAAAAAAATGTATTATACATGGCGTGGTTTTAAAACTTTTTAGTGGGGGTAAATTACAAATTCTGGTTAGGTCAAAATAAGTGTGAGGGTTTTCTAGCTTTTTTCTTTAACCATAACTTAGCAATATTTAAAAGACACTTTATATGGATTTTTCTTTTGATTTAAAGAAAAAAAAATTTATATTGATTTTTAAAAAAATTCTATTCAATTTGGTCCAGACTTGTTTGGGGCTCGGGTTGCAAATCTGCCCTTTTAAAAGTTAATACATATATACATTTGAAAAGAAATTATTTGTTGTCTTCAGTAAAATTATCACTTGGTTTAGTTCAAAATAATGTAGTATCCATAAAATATTTTGTCGATTTTTATACTTTAAATAAGGAATTTGTCAGCAACTCTATCTCAATCGATAGAATTTGAAAAAAAATTGGCAAATTGCAGCTTTCATCTTCAAAAATTTGAGCAGTCGGACTTATATTAATGGTAATTTTTTTAAATAATTACCAAAAAAAAAAAAAACAAAAAGAAATTGTATAAGCGGTTATAGCATTTCTATAATGGGTGGTATGTATGTATATTTATGATATAAAATTATTATTTCACATGGCTTTCCGTAAACTAAAAATATTCGCACCAAATTTTTTTCTTCTCGAAAATAGAGATCACAAACATAAAAATATTGTTTATAAAAATTTTAAAAAGTCAAGATTAGAAATATAAAAATATATAAAAAATATAAACAATTTTCAATGACAAAAAAGAAAAAAAATGTTGGCCTATAGCTGTGTAACTAACTGTACTCGAACCATCAACCGCTCGACCACTACCCACTAACGCTTCCCACTGGGCTATCGCTTTATTTACAAATTGATTGTCAGATAACCAATTTAAGTTGCATGAAAAATTTTCATTCGCTTATTACAGATAAATGATATGAGTATGAAATTGGTTTGACGTTTATTTTGAAGGGGTGGAAATTTGGAAATATGAGTTCGTGTAATATTAAAGAGTATTAATGAGCGAGAGAACGAAAATAGAGAAGTATGGGTTGTATTTAAAAAAAATGTATTATACATGGCGTGGTTTTAAAACTTTTTAGTGGGGGTAAATTACAAATTCTGGTTAGGTCAAAATAAGTGTGAGGGTTTTCTAGCTTTTTTCTTTAACCATAACTTAGCAATATTTAAAAGACACTTTATATGGATTTTTCTTTTGATTTAAAGAAAAAAAAATTTATATTGATTTTTAAAAAAATTCTATTCAATTTGGTCCAGACTTGTTTGGGGCTCGGGTTGCAAATCTGCCCTTTTAAAAGTTAATACATATATACATTTGAAAAGAAATTATTTGTTGTCTTCAGTAAAATTATCACTTGGTTTAGTTCAAAATAATGTAGTATCCATAAAATATTTTGTCGATTTTTATACTTTAAATAAGGAATTTGTCAGCAACTCTATCTCAATCGATAGAATTTGAAAAAAAATTGGCAAATTGCAGCTTTCATCTTCAAAAATTTGAGCAGTCGGACTTATATTAATGGTAATTTTTTTAAATAATTACCAAAAAAAAAAAAAAACAAAAAGAAATTGTATAAGCGGTTATAGCATTTCTATAATGGGTGGTATGTATGTATATTTATGATATAAAATTATTATTTCACATGGCTTTCCGTAAACTAAAAATATTCGCACCAAATTTTTTTCTTCTCGAAAATAGAGATCACAAACATAAAAATATTGTTTATAAAAATATTAAAAAGTCAAGATTAGAAATATAAAAATATATAAAAAATATAAACAATTTTCAATGACAAAAAAGAAAAAAAATGTTGGCCTATAGCTGTGTAACTAACTGTACTCGAACCATCAACCGCTCGACCACTACCCACTAACGCTTCCCACTGGGCTATCGCTTTATTTACAAATTGATTGTCAGATAACCAATTTAAGTTGCATGAAAAATTTTCATTCGCTTATTACAGATAAATGAAGCAGTATTGGTTATATATTAGATAATTGTGCACTGCCTTAGAGGTATGCCAACAAATAAATATGCATTTCATAAATATTTATGCATATTTAGTATGGGTTTAAGCTTGGCAATGGTTTATATGTAAAATTTGTTAGCCTATTAATATAATAGATAATGGACCAAAGTACTCAATGAGCGAGGGAATGAAAATAATTTCTCTCTCATAATAGGACGTGTTTAATGAGGGAGAGAATGAAGATAAAGAGTGGTTTCCTTTGAAGTTCAGCCAACTTCGAAATATGAGTTTGACGCTATTACTCTAACTCTCAAAGAGCGAGAGAATCAAAATATTTCCATTGCTGGTATTTTACACACATATACAAATTTCTCAAAATAAGCGTGGTACTCCAACAACAGTAGCCATATTGAATTATTATTTTATATTTTTTTGAAACATTTTTTTTGTTTGGTGGTACGCAAGCCAACTTTGATTGCGACATATTTTTTTCAAATTAAAAGTTTGACCATGGTTGCCCTATTTCACATTTTAATAATGGTGTTATGAGAACATAAAACTTTGTAGAATTTCATTTTAAACAAATCTATTACATCGGAATTTTTCCGAGCAGTTCTAGCGGTTTCAAGATATCCAATTCAGCCTGCAACTTCTCATGCCCTTGGTGTCTTGTCCATAATCAATTCCTTGAATAAATTTTTTTAATATCTACAATTAAGTGAAGCTTTATTGGGCTTTTGAATCTCTATTTAGATATACATATATACATACATATTAGAGCTTTATGGATAAATATAATTTTGATAACGTTTTCCCAAAAAATTGTATAGTTAAATTACATTTTATTATAAGTATATGTAATTGAAAATTTAAATTTTCATGATTTTATGGCACAACAATAAAACATTTTTAGTTTTTCATTTGTTTATTTAAACTTTGGAATATAAGGCGACGATAGTTATCTCATTTTTATTATAGAATTCTACGAAAAAGATGTTTGATTTTTATTTTTTTAAAAAAGCAAATTTTCATATTATATAGAATTGACGGCAATGGGTGTATCTATTTCAATCTCATTCTTTTTTTTTTTTTCTTGATGAATTTCAATACAGAAAGTTAAAACATTGATTGCTTCTTTCCTAAAAATTTTATTTTTAAACTATTTTCGTTTATAATAAAGCGTGCGAGATATGAGAAAAACAAATTGTTACTTTTTTTTAATACTTTGGTACATAACAACACATATTGGGGCAACTCTCATGCGGAAACAAATTGGCTATTCGCGCCGACGCCATCTATTTGGAGTGTAACATTTCAATATACATATGAGTTCAACGCCGAATCTACTGTTTGAACTCAATGAGCGAGAGAATTGGAGTGTTTACGCATATATGTATATGTGTATATAAATAGATATGAGTATGAAATTGGTTTGACGTTTATTTTGAAGGGGTGGAAATTTGGAAATATGAGTTCGTGTAATATTAAAGAGTATTAATGAGCGAGAGAACGAAAATAGAGAAGTATGGGTTGTATTTAAAAAAAATGTATTATACATGGCGTGGTTTTAAAACTTTTTAGTGGGGGTAAATTACAAATTCTGGTTAGGTCAAAATAAGTGTGAGGGTTTTCTAGCTTTTTTCTTTAACCATAACTTAGCAATATTTAAAAGACACTTTATATGGATTTTTCTTTTGATTTAAAGAAAAAAAAATTTATATTGATTTTTAAAAAAATTCTATTCAATTTGGTCCAGACTTGTTTGGGGCTCGGGTTGCAAATCTGCCCTTTTAAAAGTTAATACATATATACATTTGAAAAGAAATTATTTGTTGTCTTCAGTAAAATTATCACTTGGTTTAGTTCAAAATAATGTAGTATCCATAAAATATTTTGTCGATTTTTATACTTTAAATAAGGAATTTGTCAGCAACTCTATCTCAATCGATAGAATTTGAAAAAAAATTGGCAAATTGCAGCTTTCATCTTCAAAAATTTGAGCAGTCGGACTTATATTAATGGTAATTTTTTTAAATAATTACCAAAAAAAAAAAAAAACAAAAAGAAATTGTATAAGCGGTTATAGCATTTCTATAATGGGTGGTATGTATGTATATTTATGATATAAAATTATTATTTCACATGGCTTTCCGTAAACTAAAAATATTCGCACCAAATTTTTTTCTTCTCGAAAATAGAGATCACAAACATAAAAATATTGTTTATAAAAATATTAAAAAGTCAAGATTAGAAATATAAAAATATATAAAAAATATAAACAATTTTCAATGACAAAAAAGAAAAAAAAATGTTGGCCTATAGCTGTGTAACTAACTGTACTCGAACCATCAACCGCTCGACCACTACCCACTAACGCTTCCCACTGGGCTATCGCTTTATTTACAAATTGATTGTCAGATAACCAATTTAAGTTGCATGAAAAATTTTCATTCGCTTATTACAGATAAATGAAGCAGTATTGGTTATATATTAGATAATTGTGCACTGCCTTAGAGGTATGCCAACAAATAAATATGCATTTCATAAATATTTATGCATATTTAGTATGGGTTTAAGCTTGGCAATGGTTTATATGTAAAATTTGTTAGCCTATTAATATAATAGATAGATAGATTAAGCAAGATATGCCAATATGGTAATCAAATGTAAGGTTTTTTCGGTAACATACCAACTCAAATAGTTTCAAGTTGGGTTGCCGCTCAGGATTGCCATTTTACCGTATTGTATTTGTATATTTTTGGGGTCCTTTTGGGATTATATTGGAACTATTTTGTGGTCATTTTGGGGCATTTTCGTATCACCCTAGTGCGCAAATCTCACATACCTTTAAATATTATCACATATTTGTATGTTACGCAACACGTGTAACATTTGAATTGAGTAATTTTTTTTTCGTCTTGATACATTTTTTTGAACTGATTTATTTAAACAAAATAGTACCTGGGTGACCGAGCTTGCTCGGTGCTATCAATTTAGCGCTAAATTTACTTACCCAAAATGATCCCAAACTGACCCTAAAATAATCCAAAAATAATCCTAAAATGATCCCAAAAAGACCCTTAAATGTTTCCAAAATGATCCGAAATTGAACCCACAACGACCCAAAAATGATCCCAAATTGGTCCAAAAATAATTCACAAATTACCCCAAAAACACCCTTAAATGTACCCTAAATGATTCGAAAATTACCACAAAATTATCCAAAAATGATCCCAAAATAATCCTTGAATAGTCCCTCAGATGTTCCCAAAATAACCCAAAAATTATCCCAAATGATGACGTGGCAACCCCCAAATTGATAGTCTTAGAATCAATCATACTATCTACATACCAAATTTCATCCAAATCGGTCAAGCGGTTCTCGAGATAGTACCGGATATAGAAATATATTGTGGTAAGGTGGCAACCCTAGGTGGCAACCCTACTTGAAAATATTTTAAATGTACCCTAAATGATTCGAAAATTACCACAAAATTATCCAAAAATGATCCCAAAATAATCCTTGAATAGTCCCTCAGATGTTCCCAAAATAACCCAAAAATTATCCCAAATGATGACGTGGCAACCCCCAAATTGATAGTCTTAGAATCAATCAT
Source organism: Campiglossa producta (assembly GCA_964058755.1). Classification (NCBI taxonomy): domain Eukaryota; kingdom Metazoa; phylum Arthropoda; class Insecta; order Diptera; family Tephritidae; genus Campiglossa; species Campiglossa producta. The sequence continues at coordinate 47,243,387 of CAXKVI010000003.1, read as the reverse complement.
ACTATCTACATACCAAATTTCATCCAAATCGGTCAAGCGGTTCTCGAGATAATACCGGATATAGAAATATATTGTGGTAAGGTGGCAACCCTAGGTGGCAACCCTACTTGAAAATATTTTAGTTGGTATCTCGCCAAAAATACCTTTCATATGATACCCATATTGGCATATCTTGCTCCATAATTAAAAAAAGGGATAGGTGGCAACCCTGTAAACCGCCCCAAGTGGCAACCCTAAAGTGGGTGGTCTTAAAATCGATCATACTATCACCATGCCAAATTTCAGCCAATTCGGTCAAGCGATTCTCGAGATAGTACCGGATATACAAATATATGGTGGTAAGGTGGCAACCCTAGGTGGCAACTCTACTTGAAAATATTTTAGTTGGTATCTCGCCGAAAATACCTTTCATATGATACCCATATTGGCATATCTTGCTCCATAATTAAAAAAAAGGGATAGGTGGCAACCCCGTAAACCGCCCCAAGTGGCAACCCTAACGTGGGTAGTCTTAGAATCCATCATACTATCTTTGTGCCAAATTTCATCCCAATCGGTCAAGCGGTTCTCGAGATAGTCCGAACATACAAATATACAAATATACAAGATTAACTCGTTTAAAGATATTAGATTTACATTTACATACATATTTATTAATTTGCACTGCAAAAACAAAGTGTTAGAAAGACATATGTTGCAAGTGCCGTTTGAAATGTACTCGAACAGCCTATATATTTTCTGTCCGTTAAAACTTAATCGATTTTGTCATTTGGGTTACAGCTCGCTTGAGCTGTACGATTGGCGTGTGGCGGTGCGTGGTATGTAATACGAATACCTTTTTGAGTTGCATTGCTGCATATCTGATCTGTACCATATCTCTCAATTTTCCAATTTACTTGTTGATTGCTGCGTGCTCGTGCAATTTTGTTTATTTGCTAACATTGAACTCGTTAGCGTGTTTCAACTTCATTTGGCTTGTTTTATTTTAATTTATTTACAGATCTACTTTTATTGCAGACAATTTTAATTTCATTTAAAAAGACATGGAAAATATTGGCTTGTGGCATGCGTGAGAAAAGTTTGTAAGGCATTTGGAGTGCTACTTCTTGTGATTTAGAGAGTGGGAATGTCGGTGACAGGGACAGGGAATTTCGGGAAGTAGATTTCTGCCAAGATGTTTAGAATATTAGTACTCAATATAATGGAAGAGGAACGAAAGCAGGCAGCGTTGTTTCGAAAGTAGAAATCTCCCTAAAATCAACCCATTTCTGCACCCTCCTTCATGTCTCACAAGCATTTATCACTAAGTGCAATAATTTGTGTCACCCAAAACTAAGTCCTTCGAACTCTTTTGAACTCAAATGGCTGTCTTAATCGCTTCAAAGTGTTAAATGTTTTTGCCCACATCAAACGTAACTGAGCCAAGAAGTGTCTGTACAAGTCAACTAGCTAAGAACAGCAAACGTGTTTCCAAATCTTTAAACCATTTCAAAGGTTTTTATTGCGAAAAACAACAAAACATATCGCACGAAACTTGCAATCGATTCTAATTCCACACATATATACAAACAAACATACATTTGGAGTTGAAGCACCCAGCGCACAGTGGTTCAGTTGCGGGAAAAAATCTCGGTTTTATGAATATCAAATTTACAGTTTTTTATGAACAAAATAATAGTATCAGAAGTCAGACAAATTTTATTCAAATAAAACTGCTTAGAATTTTTTCATATAACTTTTAACTGCTGCGTCTCCAACTTTGGATTCAAAAAAAGCGTGTTCTATATCGTGCTACACCTTCTAACTATAATAAAGTGAGAGTTTGGAATATTTTCTATCGATTCCAGAAGAAAAGTATTGCCCATAATTACCCGCCTTGACTTAAGGACGAAAAACAATTCAAATTTCAATAAAAGTGACATGGCGTATACGTAACATTTTGTTGGTTAACGAATGTGTAGACATAGATAAACAGATAATTGATGCTGCAATACTACCTATAGGAATGCTTTAAGAGGAAGCTGAAGAACAACGAAATAATGACAACAGAAAGTACAGATTTATGTTTTCTAGGAAAAGTGATAGGATTTTATACCAATAGAAATGTTATTAGTAGAATTTTTTTTTTCCAAAAAATGTATGTAGCCGAACCACTGTGAAGCTTTTCAAGTGATTTTTATTTCTTATTTTAGAGTTTTTTGTTGGTTTGTTTTAGTTTAGATTTAATATCTAAATACTTTGTTATTTGTTTGTATTTTTTCTTTGTCGATACAAACGATTGTGTAGATAATCGACACGTTTACTTTGCTTTGGCAATTAATTTGCTTCTGAATTTGGCACGATATTGAAATTTACAAGTTGTTGGGTTGTTCGACTGTTTAATGTATTTGCACTAGAATTTTTATCGATACCGTTACAATGTAAAAAAACAATAACAAAATAAATTTTCTGTTATTGTTAAATACAAAATTGACTTTTAGACTTTGAAACTGGTGTTTTGTTATTTTCGAAGAATGTTTTTTTCAACTCTTTTTATCTTAATATTTATTTCAACTGAGATAGAGCAATTTTTCAGACTATCCGTTTTTGTCTCTACCTACAGCTGTTTTTGTAAATACATATCGTCGCTCCCAACGAAGACTAATACAGTTCAGTTAGCGTGGAAGACTAACACAGTTCGCTCCCTGCGTCGAAGACTAACACACTTCGTTCTCTGCGTGGAAGACTAACACACTTCAGCTTTCTGCGTCGAAAACTAACACACTTCAGTTTTCTGCGTCGAAGACTAATACAATTCAGTTTTCTGCGTCGAAAACTAACACACTTCGTTCTCTGCGTCGAAGACTAGGTTAGGTTAGGTTCAAGTGGCTGCCGCAGAGGCACACTTAGGCCAGTTTTGAAAGGCCCGTTGTGATACCACCAACACAAGGAAAGTCAGTCCCGGGACCCAGCCATATGGAAAATCCCTGAGTTGTTGGGATTTTCCACATAGCAGAATCCCGGGACTGGCACTCCTAAACCGACACCGTTACTCCTCCTCGGACCACTTAGATGACTTTATGAAGGCCATCAAGTCCTTTATGTCCAGTTCCGCGATCTGGCTTAGGCTATCCGGGAAGGGAACTCCCAAAAAGCGCATTCTCGCGCCGCTTAAAGTCGGACAGTTGCAGATGAGGTGCTTCACTGTTTCCTCCTCCTCATCATCTTTGCAACTCCTGCAGCATCGTCGGTAGGGCACACCTAGCCTTTTTGCATACCTACCAATGAGGCAGTGACCGGTTAATACCCCTATCAACATGGAGATTTCCCTCCTAGTTAAGGCATAAATGCGTCTACACCTTCTAAGATCCCATTTTGGCCAGGTCTGTTTCGATATCCGGCACCCTGGGGATTGCAGCCATCTTTCGTTGGCTTGACGGCGACGCAGAAAACTGAAGTGTGTTAGTTTTCCACGCAGAAAACTGAATTGTATTAGTCTTCGACGCAGAAAACTGAAGTGTATTAGTCTTCGACGCAGAGAACGAAGTGTGTTCGTCTTCCACGCTAACTGAACTGTATTAGTCTTCGTTGGGAGCGACGATATGCAACCAGGATGAGTATATTTTTTTTGTTTGAGGAAAGGAATGATTATGTTTGTATGTATCTCTAATATTTTGCCGTAAGTTCTACATGTGTTAGTTAAAAAACAAAATCAAATAAGCATAAATGTAGTTATTTTGTTGGAAGATAATAAACTACGTTAAATAAGTGAAACGTTAGAAACGTGAGCACAACAGGCATGCCAAAGCAGCAAGGTTTGGTGCATACAAGACCAACTCGAGATACCATGACAACTACATAACAACAATAAAAAAACAAGTGCGCTAAAAAATTGTAAAGACTCTTTTATTTTTTGTTCGTTTCCTTTGATGTGGCTACAAAAATTATTCACAATATGTATTTTATATATGTATGTTAGAGCGTACCAAAAAATGTATGGAAACCAATTTTTATTCGAAATTTGATATGCATATTATTGTTCTAGGATAACGGTAACCCATGCCGATTTATTAGTTAAAGTTCTATCTAGCAGTTTATACTAAGTTCGCAAAAAACTGCACTAAAGCTTTTTTATGTTTTCTAGCGAAAATAATTGTGTATATCTTGAAATTGCGCAATTATAGTGCACTTTTTGTAGGTCCAACACGGCGTATGAGTAACATTTAGTTAATCAAGTAAGAAAATTTCTGATAAATTGTATACATGTTATGGTTGATATCTCCGAAACAGATTGATATATCGAAATAAAACTTACACTACCTTCAGGTTCTAATGAACATGTTTTGTTTGATACCCATATTGTGAAATGAATTTCTAGGATAGCTTATTCATTTTCAGGACTTTTGATCCTTTAAGGGATATCCTGAGCATTTGGTATAGACCGACTTACTAATTATGAAGTTTTTAAACGGTAAGCATGCAACAATATGAGTAACACGAGTACACTAATCATTAAAATATCAAAACACCAGTGGAATGCAATAAGATTATGCAAGTCGGTACGGGTTACCGTGGTCCAAATTGCATAAAACTTTGTCAGGATGTTTTTTGGTTCTTAATGGTCAAAAATAGAGGGTATGTGTTTAAATAAAACAACTTTGTTTTTTCGAGACAGTCTAATGTATGTATATTATTGTGTTGTGTTGTTTTTCGCAGAGCGTAAAATATATTCTTTTTGTTGGTGTATTAGATAATTTTTCTAAACTGTCGTTAAAAGACACTTTTTCGGCTGTTGCAGTCGATCTGGTGTTGCCGCCTCAAATTTAAAAGATGTCAGAATTACCAAGCTTTCGACACGTTTGGGCTGTGACTGTGTGTCGTTGCATCATCTTCTTGAAGTATGACACAAAGTGTTGCATAGGCACAGGGCCTGGGGCGCTAATACATTATTTTTTTTTAGTGAAAACCTGTTCACTAGACTTAAGTTGTTAGTTCAATAAAAGGATAAGTTCACTTTTAGTTCGTTCAACCCATAAAAATAACCAATATAAAATTTAATTAAAAAAAATTAACTTTTTTGACGTTACCGAGTTTTTAAGATAACTTACATAAATTCGCATCCGAAAAGTTACCACATAAAAGTTTAGTTAATTTAAATGAACGAACTAACGAATTAGTTCCACTAAAAGATTTAGTTCATTAGGTATTTAGTTTAAAAAACACCCAAACCTACTGTTCGGCCTACTACATCAAGTCGTCGGGTATCGATACCCGGCAAGTAGTTTGGGAAACTCTCCGCGGGTATTCATGGGAAGCTTCTCCGTTCGGACGCGGAAAAAAATTGTAGGTCCCGCCAACTTGTAGGAGGAAAAAATCAAAAAGCAGCACACCACAAGTGGGAAGACAAGCTGGCAAAAATCTCGCATTAGTGGGACAGCCTGTCACCCTACCTTAACTTCTAGTTCATTTAATTATTTGTAGTAAATATTTTCTTACTGAGGTCAATGACTTCGCTGTTAGAAGTTGTGCATTCAATTGAAAAGTTAGTAGTAGAATCTTTGCCCTCTGCGGGTTAGGCGTTTAGAGTATGCCTGAGGCAGGTACCGCACCCGTCCTGCTATATGGTCTTGCTATATGGCGCAGAAGCATGGACACTGCATCTGATGAGGCGACTCTAGGAGTATTCGAGCAACGAGGAAGCGACTGGTCAGTAATGTTGGGCGGTCAAAATCGCCTAGGCGTTAAGGTGACCATTTAAAATGAAGTAAAGTGGAAATGCCTTTCGTAAAATGTGACTGAAATGTACTTCGATGCCAGTTACAGGGTTCCCCATGCGGTTTGGCTAGTACCACAAGGTAAAGTAAAAAAACTGTCGGCCGATAAAAGCATCGGTAGATCAGGGTCAGCGTAGGAGGCGGCGTATACTCAACATAAGAACAACCTTGTTTGCACCGCCAAGCCCCATTTCATGAGTGGATGCGCGGATCAAGCAGGGCGAAGTATTGTTACAACAACAACAACAACATGGTAAGTTCCGTCCTGATTGAAACAACCATTTTTTATTTTGTTAATGACATTTCCCGCGGCATTGCTGTCCCCTTAACGGTCACATAATGGTTCTAGTAAACCGTTAAGTTATGGATCTAGCGGCGCAAGAGAATCGTATTAGGTGGCTTGACCACTATGAGAGGAAGTGCATTGGTCAAGGACGAGCAAATGATAGAAGTTGTAAGATAGGCAGCTCCCACACAGCCGAGGTGTTTTAACATCAACATACTTGGTTTTCGAACCTTCGGAATCTTTGGTGGCTTCCTCAACCTCTGTTGTTGTTGTTGTTGTTGTAGCAAGGTATAGCCCTGCCTAAATGTCAGACAGGGTCACCCCGAGTGTATTGCTCTTGGCCGGGTCGATATAGGAAAACGGCCCGGGTCGTTTCGGCACGATGGGTACAGCACAAGTACTGGTACCGTTCTCGTAGAACCGGCAATACAAGAAAACTAGCCATGTAGGCCATGTAGGACATTTAGCGTTACCCAGGGTGCACCAACGGGGAGGCGACCTACTTTTACACCTGTTGTGGTGATGATTGGATTGAAGGATGGTAGAGACTTCACGGGTAACCTGAAAGCACTAGCAGAGAGGTTGGCACTGGTAATTTTAAAGAACTAAGTATCCAGGTACAGGTGAGTATAAAAATGCAGCAACACAACACAGAAAAACCAAAATAGCTCCAAAAGATAAATAACCTCCAAAAAGCAAAAAAAAACAAGTAAGGAAAGTTGTCTTCGGCTGTGCCGAAGGCTAAATACCTTTCATGAATAAGCGTCCCGATTTTCACTGTTTGATCCCAGTGCAGCCTGTGTGAATTTAACTTTAGCTCATACCGAAGCTATCGGAACTATCGATTATATGGGGGCGATGTGTTTTATTGGTCCAATCTCATTGATTTTTAACATCGACATTCCACATTCTAAAACAGCAACAGTTACGAAATTTCACGTTCCTACCGATATAATTACAGGAGTTATCTACCAAAATCCGTTTATCGGAACAATCGATTGTATGGCTATGTGTAATATTTATCCCATTTCAATGATTTTCAACATCGATATTTTACATATAAAAATAGCGATGCTTCCAAAATTTCGCTTTCCTATGTGTTTAATTACAGGACTTATAGCCCAAAATCCGCTTATCGGAATAATCGATTGTATGGGAGCTATGTGAAATATTTACGCCATCTCAATGATTTTCAACATCGATATTTCGCATATAAAAATAGCAATACTTCCAAAATTTCACGTTCCTACCTATATAATTACAGGAGTTATCTACCAAAATCCGTTTATCGGAACAATCGATTGTATGGGGGCTATGTGAAATATTTATCCAATCTCGATGATTTTCAACATCGATATTTCACATATAAAAATAGCAATACGTCAAAAATTTCACGTTCCTACGTGTTTAATTACAGGAGTTATAGCCCAAAATCCGTTTATCGGAATAATCGATTGTATGGGAGCTATGTGAAATATTTATCCCATCTCTATGAGTTTCAACATCGATATTTCACATATAAAAATAGCAATACTTACAAAATTTCACGTTCCTACCTATATAATTACAGGAGTTATCTACCAAAATCCGTTTATCGGAACAATCGATTGTATGGGGGCTATGTGAAATATTTATCCAATCTCGATGATTTTCAACATCGATATTTCACATATAAAAACAGCAATACGTCCAAAATTTCACGTTCCTACGTGTTTAATTACAGGAGTTATAGCCCAAAATCCGTTTATCGGAATAATCGATTGTATGGGAGCTATGTGAAATATTTATCCCATCTCTATGATTTTCAGCATCGATATTTCACATATAAAAATAGCAACACTTATAAAATTTCACGTTCCTTCGTGTTTAATTACAGGAGTTATAGCCCAAAATCCGTTTATCGGAATAATCGGTTGTATGGGAGCTATATGTTATATTGGTCCGATCTTACTGGTTCCGACAAATGATTCCTATATTGGAAAATGGTGGCTGCATACCAAATTTCAGCCAAATATCTCAAAAACTGAGGGACTAGTTTGCGTTCAAACAGACAGACAGACAGACAGACAGACGGACAGACGGACAGACGGACAGACGGACAGACGGACAGACGGACATGGCTAAATCAACTCATCTCGTCATCCTGATCATTTCGGTATACTTATTGATGGGTCTATCTCTTCTTCTTCTCATATTTACAAACATCGGACCAAAGTTATAATACCATTTCATGTTCATGAAAGGTATA
>CAXKVI010000003.1:47182600-47227600 GCA_964058755.1 Campiglossa producta | reverse complement strand
TGAAATATTAATCTGAATTCATATGAGAATGCCAGCATCATTCATAGGCGTAGGCGATTTTAGCTGAGGGGTAAGTCCCTTCAGCGGCAGAACGTTGTTCTCGAACAGTCTAAGGCCAATCCCATCTTCATTCCAAGTTTCAAAGGGGTTTAAGTCGAACTTGTATCTCCCTGCAGTTGATAAGAAATAAATAAATAAAAAAAAAACAAAAAAAAAAATCATACAAAACAAAATAGTTATAAAATATACTACAAAAAAAAGTATAAAGTAAAAAAAAGTAAATTTAAAAAAAAATTTAAAAAATTAAATGGGATAAAATAAGGAAAATAAAATAAAATTAAATTAAACAAAATACAAAAAAAATTAAATTAATAATAAAATAAAATAAAATAAGTTGTGAAATGAAATTTCAGTTACATATATTCACATATCGTCGGCTAAGAGTGTAAACCTGCCAACGACCAAAAAAATATTTTTCAGTAGAGACAAAAAACCAAATTTAACTTAAACTTTCAGGTTGTGTTTGAGGTTTGAGGGCCATGATTGCCTTGAAATATCAAAAATTGAATCATATTCGCAGGATATTACCTTGCCTTAAGCCCAGAAGTAACACTCTAGGATATAACAGTAATCGGGCGACAGAAGCTCTATATGTTGGATTTAGCAGTTTTTCTCATCAAACAATGTTTGATATTTGTAAATTTATTTTGAGGCTTTTGTTTTGTTTGCCAACTGCAGAACCGACTACTCCTTCGAACCGCATCAAAATGTCGATTTGCTAAGAACGGGACTTAGCAGGTTTACATTCTTATACGGCTGATACATTAGCGCAAATTCCGAATTATCTCCGCTTTTGGGAGTTAACTTGAGCATAATCTTCATTATAAACTCCCAAAAATTAAGAATATTTGAGCAGATATCATAACTATTTGACCGCTACTGTCATCGATAAATAAACAAACATCGCAACGACCACTACCAAAATTACAAGTTCGCCGCTACTGGACACTAGATGTCACCAAAAAATAGCGACATCTATTTTAAACCGCAAGTACTACAACCAAAGCCATCTAGTGCGCTGATTGTTAATCTTCAATTTTGTGTGTATCAGCGTAAAATTTGGATCTGATTAAAGAAGATTTATTGGAGGTAATCTCCGTGTGTGTATCCATAGCATTAGCCGACGATATGTATGTATATAAAAGATATGCTTATTTATGCAAATAAGTGTGTTCGAGCTAATTTCTTTGAACATACATACTTAAATGAATGCATTTGCACGTGTTAGTGTGTAGTACCTGGGTGACCGAGCTTGCTCGGTGCTATCAATTTAGTGCTAACTTTACTTACCAACCTTGTGAGGATGTGTTACACTGTCCTTTATATGTGGGCAAATTATTAAAATTTTTTAATTTTCGTAGCCGTAATGGACTTTTTGCTGACTACCCTACTTGAAAATATTTTAGTTGGTATGTCAGCAAAAATACCTTTCATTTGATACCCATATTGGCATATCAAGCTCCATAAATAAAAAAAAATTAAATAGGTGGCAACCCTGTAAACTACTCGAAATGTCAACCCTAAAGTAGATAGCCTTGGAATCCTTCATACTGTCACCATACCAAATTTCATCCAAATCGGTCAACCGGTTCTCGAGATAGTACTGCGGTAAGGTGGCAACCCTAGGTCGCAACCCTACTTGAAAATACTTAAGTTGGTATCTCGCCGAAAGTACCTTTCATATGATACCCATATTGGCATATCTTGCTCCATAATTAAAAAAAAATGGGATAGGTGGCAACCCTGTAAACCGCCTCAAGTGGCAACCCTAAAGTGCATAGTCTTAAAATCGATCATACTATCACCATTCCAAATTTCAGCCAATTCGGTCAAGCGATTCTCGAGATAGTAACGGATATACAAATATATTGTGGTAAGGTGGCAACCCTAGGTGGCAACCCTACTTGAAAATATTTTAGTTGGTATCTCGCCGAAAATACCTTTCATATGATACCCATATTGGCATATCTTGCTCCATAATTTAAAAAAAGGGATAGGTGGCAACCCTGTAAAACCGCCCCAAGTGGCAACCCTAAAGTGGGTTGTCTTAAAATCGATCATACTATCACCATGCCAAATTTCAGCCAATTCGGTCAAGCGATTCTCGAGATAGTACCGGATATACAAATATATTGTGGTAAGGTGGCAACCCTAGGTGGCAACTCTACTTGAAAATATTTTAGTTGGTATCTCGCCGAAAATACCTTTCATATGATACCCATATTGACATATCTTGCTCCATAATGTAAAAAAATGGGATAGGTGGCAACCCGTAAACCGCCCCAAGTGGCAACCCTAAAGTGGGTAGTCTTAGAATCCATCATACTATCTTTGTGCCAAATTTCATCCCAATCGGTCAAGCGGTTCTCGAGATAGTCCGAACATACAAAAATACAAATATACAAGATTAACTCGTTTAAAGATATTAGATTTATATTGGCAAAACAGTCGGACAAAATGAAACTGCTGTCATGTTCACGACTAATTAACATGTCACTCAATGCTTGATAGAGCAACCAAAGCCTAAAACAGCAAACAAACAAAAACAACATCAGATTGGTTGGTCTTTACCTGGCACTTTGTCGGTGATTGTCGTTTGTTGGCTGTTCGTTGCCCAATTCACCAACGAAGGCGTTAAATCATTTGTACCTTTGCAATGTGAGTTATAAATTGTACAAAAGTACATTGAGGAAAAGAAGTACCCACTTTGCCATGGCATAAAAAAATTGAATAATATAAAATGAAATAAAGTAAAACGAAAACTGAAACATGAAATAAAACAAAATAAAACAAAGTGAAATTAAAATATATAATAAGAATTAAATAAAATTCAAATACAATTAACTAAGGAAAACAAAATTAATTTCAAATAAAACAAAGTTGAAAAAAAGGTCATATAAAAATTAAAAACAAAAATTAAAAAATAAAAATAAAACGAAATAAATTGAATAAAGTGAAATGAAGTCAAATAAAATAAAATAAAATAAAAAAGATTAAAGAAAAAAATAAAATATAGTAAAATAAAGAAAAAAAAAATATAAAAAATAAAAGAAAAAATAATAAAACAAACAAATACAAAAAATAAAAAAAAAACAAATTTAAATACAATTAGTTTTAAATAAATAAATTTAACAAAAAAAAAAAAATTAATACATAAAAAATCATAATATGTAATATTAAAAAAATTAAATAAAACAAAATAAAATTTGTGCTTTGTGATTGGAGCTTAGCTCGAAAAATTGTTTCTATCTGCGTACTTTTTATTTTGTACTAGGGTATTCTATTTTTTGTTAAGAATTTATGATTTTTGATACTTAGAGGAAAATGACAAAGATTGGATTTTCGGACACAGAACTACTGTGTCTGCACCGAAGCGGCTAAAGCAATTGCTTTAACAAATCAGCTACGATGTCCTGTAGTATTTCGATGTCAATTTTCCTATAAGCGTTCCAGTTTCATACCTTTAGACATATGTAGGTCCGCGACATTTTCCATATGAAATACGGATATGATAAAATTTAATTGAGTAAAATAAAATAAAATAAAAAAACTAAAAGAAAATAAAATATAGTAAAATTAAATAAAAAAAAAAATAAAAAAAAATAAAAAATAAAATAAAATAAAATAAAATATAATAAAATAAAATAAAATAAAAAAAATAAAAAAAATAAAATAAAATAAAATAAAATAAAATAAAATAAAATATAATATAATAAAATAAAATAAAATAAAATAAAATAAAATAAAATAAAATAAAATAAAATAAAATAAAATAAAATAAAATAAAATAAAATAAAATAAAATAAAATAAAACCAGTAAGGAAGTCCAAGTTCGGGTAAACCGAACATTAAATACCCAGCGGTAGTTTTCATATGATATTCGAAATATTCCATTTCGGAAGTGGGCGTGGTTGGAAGCGATTTGGTCCAATTACATCAGGTATACTCCCTATTATGCTAGTATACCTTGTACCATTTTCATCGTTCTACCGTTATCAGTTTAAAAGTTATGACCCGTGAAATTTTCAAATATGCCTCCCTGAAAAGTGGGCGGTGCCAATTTATCAAAAAATCATAATAGAATGAATAGGGGGTTCATCCTACCAAACTATATAATTTTAGCCATTTCCGTTACCGAAGTACATCAATTAGGTGATTTTCGAAGCTTTCTATATCGGAAGTGGGCGTGGTTGGAGAGCGGCTTTATCCAATTTCATCAGGTATACTCCCAACGATACTAGTATTCTTTGTGCCAAATTCCACCGTTCTATCGTAATCAGTTTTAAAGTTACGACCAGTCAAATTTTCAAAAATGCCTCCCTTAGAAGTGGATGTGGCCACGCCTACTTTTAAAAATGTATCAAAAAATCATAAAAGAATGACTAAGGGGGTTATTCTACCAAAATATATCATTTTATTTATATCCGTTCCCGAATTATAGCAATTTGGGTAAATTTCGAAGTTTTCGATATCGAAAGTGGGCGTGGTTGAAGGACGTTTTATTCCAATTTCATCAGATTTCCTCCCAATGCTTCGTGCCAAATTTCATCGTTCTACCCTAATCAGTTTAAAAGTTACGACCAGTCGAATTTTCAAAAATGCCTTCCATAAAATTGGGCGGTGCCACGCCCACTATAAAAGATTTATGGAAATATCATAAGAGAATGACTAGGGGGATTTACCTATAAAATTATATCATTTTAGCCATTTCAGCTACCGAGATATGTCAATTTATGTGATTTTCGAAATTTTCGATATCGAAAAAATGGGCGTGGTTATCATCCGATTTTTCCCATTTTCAATAGCAACCTACCTTGGCTAGAGAGTAACCTATATACAAAATTTCATGCAAATATCTCAATTTTGCTCAAGTTATCTTGTACACGGACAGTCGGACGGATATGCCTTAATGAACTCCTCTTTTCAAGCTAAGAAGTTTCATATATGACTGGTTCCTCGAAAACTGATGTATTTCACATAGACTTTATGTGAAATGTCAATGTTACGATGAATGACTTTTGAAGGTGTATACAGTGTAAATGGGTTATAAGAAATAGCCCCTGATTCGCATTGCTCTACAACTTAACACGTTGAGTGCCATGTGAGTCCCAGTTGGTCTCACAGTTCAAAGGGACTTTCAGGCCTCGTGGTGACACTTGGTCTCACGGTATAATGTGTGAGATTTCGGTTTGTGCTGATGCAGTAGTAGTAGTAATAGAAGTAGTATTAGTGTATTCACGTCCTACTAGAGCCACTGCATTGTGTATGCTGCTTGGCCTGTGGTTATGAGACCAATGGGGCATCATATGGCCTATTCAAAAACTGATTCAAATTAACGGATTTTTTTACTCTTAGGGGTTATTTTTATTTTTGAAACATAAATATAATAAAATATAAATAAATATTTTTACATCAATTCATTGAGAAAAAATATAAAAATAAACTCACTTCAAGCACATTAACATTTTTTCATCAATTTATTGAATTTTGTGTTATTTTATGGCAGTCAAAGAAACATAAATATAATAAAATATAAATAAATATTTTACCTTCGTATATGAAAAAGTCCAAAAATAATTGCCCGACAAAATTAATTCTTTCCCGGCAAAATCACGGCAAAATAACGGCAAAATATGAAACAAGTCCGGTTTCGATATCTTGTCTCTAACACCGTTTTCATTAGGGTGCTTAGCTAAGTTGACACGAAACTTCGTATATGAAAAAGTCCAAAAATAATTGCCCGGCAAAATTAATTCTTTCCCGGCAAAATCACGGCAAAATAACGGCAAAATATGAAACAAGTCCGGTTTCGATATCTTGTCTCTAACACCGTTTTCATTAGGGTGCTTAGCTAACTTGACACTCATCAATTGCAAGCTTGCAAGCTAAAACATGATCAAAACGGTTTGAAGTGCAAAGATGTCACCATATACAAAAAGTACCGCTATTTATCGAATATTACATATATTTCAACAAAAATTGGATATTCAGAATTGTTGAACAATATTCTATTGTATTATGTAAAAAAAAAATCGTGGCCAGACGGACCCCATTTTTTTTGTTGTATGGTGGCACTCTACGTGTTAGCCCATTAACGCCCACTGTACCCATACGAGTACACTTCTTCAATATCGAAAACATATAGTTTTGCTACAAGTATGACATAAACTGCTTTGAATGCATGTAAATAATTCAGTTTCATATTTAGAGTGCCCATTAACCCCTTATGAGAACCCCTATTTGCTGGAAATTAAAAAAATAATTTTTTTTATTTATTTGTGTTTAATGAAATATTTATCCAAAAATTTATTAATTAATGGTATCAAAAATTAAATTTTGACCGCCTATTCGATTCCTACATTAATGGGATGAATAGTTTTGCCGTTTAAGCGAAATTTTGCAGAATTTTGATAAAACTTAAATTCAGACTTAATATTTTGCGATATATTTATTATATGAACGAAATCCTCAAAGTCGTTGAATTCATGTATTGACACAGGTAATACACAAATATTTAATATTACAAAATAAGTGAATCGTTAAAAAAACTGATTTTTTTCGTCACCGCTTCGTCAGTTTACCGACGGGTTTTATGTGAAGGTTTACCATTATTTTCTGGTAACAGATCACTATTTTCACTAACACGAACTGACTGACGACAGATATTTCACGGTGTCTCATTTTACATATAATTGTAAAACCAACTGCATCAAAACCAGTAGAATAAACAGTTGGGACATTTTAGGGTTGTGACATTTCATATTTAATCTATTCGAATTTTAATAAGGCTTAATTTGTTTGGACTTCCGTTAGAAATTAGATGTATGCCACCAAGGTCTACATGTTTTCTAATTTTTAAGGAAAAATTACAGCTAGTTTAGAAGAAAAGCTGTGGTAAAGTTGTGACATGAGAAAGTGTGACACAGCTATTAAGCGCAAAATATTCCCAGCCCGTCTTCGAAATGGAACCTGCTCTAGCACAGTTTGAAGCTGGCATTATACTGAACATGTGTCAAAGAAATTAACTTTATATGTTAAGAAATAACCGCACACGGCCACTGTGACCACCATTTTTTGATTTTTTACAAAACTAGAGAACAAAGTTTAGTCCCTTATAGGACCCTAGTCATGCAAATTATTCTAAAAACAATTGTGGCATATTGTTACGCTATTTATCCTCTTTCTAAGCTTGCTTATGCAAATTTTGCTTTGATCACAATTTATGGCATATAATGCCAATAAATGTACATGACCTCAGCAAAGGGACACTATAAATTATGGCATTTTTCTTTTCTTTTTTGTGTGTTTAAAAGTAGTCCCTGCTATCAAATGATTAAATTTTTCACTTAATTTATATGACTCGATGAGATCTATAAGACTGCATATAAGTTTATTTAAAACAAGTAAGGGTGAACCGAACATTGCATACCCAGCGGCAATTTTCAGAACGGGATAACAATGATATAGGCCCTAGGAGGATTTACCTAAAGTTTTTACTAACTTAGCTATTTACCTTACCGAATTATGTCAATTTATGTGATTTTCGAAATTTTCCATATCGAAAGTGGGCGTGGTCGTGAAGCGATTTCGTCCAATTACATCAGGTATGCTTTGTGCCAAATTTCATCGTTCTACCCTAATCAGTTTAAAAGTTACTACCAGTCGAATTTTCAAAAATACCTCCCTTAAAAATGGGCGGGGCCACGCCTACTTTTGAAAAATTATTAAAAAATCATTATATAATAACCAGGGGGATTCACCTATAAAATTATATCATTTTAGCCTTTTCAGCTGCCGAGATATGTCAATTTGTGTGATTTTCGAAATTTTCGATATCGAAAAAAGGGGCGTGGTTATCATCCGATTTCGCCCATTTTCAATAGCAACCTACCTTGGCCAGAAAGTAACCTGTATACAAAATTTCACGCAAATATTTTTACTCAAGTTATCGTGTACACAGTCGGACGGACGGACAGACGGGCGGACATGGCTTATTGAACTCCTCTCTTCAGCCTAAGAACTTTTATATATGGAACTCTATATCTATCTCGATTATTTTGTGCCGTTACAAACTACCGTTATGTGAACAAAGTTAATATACCCTTGTACGAGTACTAGTACGCTGGGTATAATAAAATAAAATAAAATAAATAAATATAAAATCAAAAAAAAACGAATAAAATAAAATAAAGTAAACAAAAATTAAATTAAAAAAATAAGTTTCCTTCATCAAAATTTACTTAAAGATTTTCAGCTCTGGACCAAACAGGTAATTTCGAATTTGAAAGAAAATACAATTAGAACACATGCACCTTATGTATTTCCATCGTGACCAAATATATTGGTCATTCACTGCCACAAACAATACATCACAGCTGCGTAAGCACACACTTTGCATCATGGAAAGCTTAGCAAGTATTTAACGTTCAACAATCAGAAGGCTAATTATCGCGGTTAATGATGTTTTAACAGCGTCGAGTATTACTTGTTAGTCGCTGCTGCCAAATGTTCCGTGGCAAACTGCTAACTACCGGTATCCGACAGATTGCAAACAGAAAACAGCAGGCGTAGACAGCATCTCTTACACCACCACCACCACCACCACCACCACTACAAACAGTACCAGCTCCATCACCACCTCAACACAATCGCAATAGTCGAATAATCATTGGAGTTTGCTTAAAACACGCCCGTTCATCGCTGTTGGCGCGCATGAGTTATTGACAATTTACTCCTCTGTCTGAGTTGTTGTTATTATTTTGTTGGTAAAATTGTTGTTTTGCTGTTTGTATAACAGTTTTGCGTACTTATTCATGGAGTGGTAAATCGGTCGTCTGACCGTTTGCGAGGTGGCGGTTTGTATGTCTGACGGCATTTTGTCTTTTTAATTTCTTTCTTTTCTGTTACCTCATTTGTAGTTGTTTTTATTGTTATTATTGTGTTTCATTCGAATATGTTAATTGTGTGGCTAATGACAGGACACTTGTCATATTTCAGCTCATTTTATCATTTAACAATTTAACATAATCGTTTGTGGTATTTAGTATTGTCCATAAGTATACTTATATATGTATACATAGATTAGGGTGATCCTTATAATGTACAATTTTTTCCAGACTCACCAGTTGCTAAAAAATAAAAGTGATTTTTTTAAATCTAATACTCAAAATCGATAGCACTATGGTCGGAGATATCACATAAAAAAATTTGGTTCCGATTGGAAGCACCTAAAGCGTGTCGCAGGCGTAGTCTGAACTTTGACCCCCCTGTGACACGCTTTAGGCGTTTCTAATGTAATGTGCTATCGATTTTAAGTGTTACCAAAAACTGCTATATACCTATCGATTTAGCCTTTGAAAATCTGATGAAAAAGTTGTCCCCCTACAAATAGGACCACCCTAATATAGATATATCTAAACATTTACATACATATTTACTCATTCATCTCCTTTTAATGAGCTCTTTTCATTGACAAGAGCAAGATCACCTCAAGATAAAATTACATTGAATGTCAACGAGAGCGTCAATAGGTTGCGAAAATTCAATGCGTACAAAAGGGGTAATAGGTAGTAAAATTTTTCTTGTTGCCACCTTACAAACTACTTAACTGGTGCAGCTCTCAAGGAATGGACTTGGTATTTTCTTGAAGATGAAAGTTTCACTCCTCGTACCCGACCAGCTATATGGTGCAGAACATGGAAACTGACAGCTTCTGACGAGGCGGCTTTTGGGAGTATTCGAGAGAAAAATTCTTCGAAAGATTTATGGACCCGTAAAGGTTGGCGACGGCAAGTACCGAAGAAGATATAATGATGAGCTGTATGACTTTTACGCAGACGTCGACATAGTTCAGCGAATTAAAACTCAGCGGCTTCGCTGGTTAAGTCACGTGGTGCGAATGAACGAAGACGCTCCGGCCGAGAAGGTATTCTTATCGGCACCCGCCGGTGGAAGTAGAGGAAGAGGGAGGCCACCTCTCCGATGGCAGGACCAAATGGAGGCAGATCTGAGAACACGCGGTATCTCCAATTGGCGCCAGTTGGCTCAACAAAGAGCGAAACATGTTAGACGGCGAAAATCGCCTAGGCGGTTGAAGGCTATTTTAAGTAAGTAAGTAAGGGAAGTTTCTAAAGCATAGATTCATTAGAGGGGGGGGGGGGAGGGGGAGAAGGTCCTTCAATTTACACCAATTATGGCGGTGTCAGCCTTGTTATTATCCCATATAAGGTGATATCAAGCGTATTGTGCGAAATACTGAAACCCATAGTAGACCAACTGATTGGATCTTATTAGTCTGGCCCAGATCTGTCAGCTAAGAAGAATTACCCTTGCCAATGTAGCTTAATACTTTAATACTTGTCGCGTGACGCAAGCCAAGATAAGAAGGTCGAGTACACTACCACTACGCCACTGCGGCCACCGGATGGATTAATCCTTTGGAGGCTCGATTCGAAAGGAAGATAAGAGGGTGTGGAGCTGTAAATTAGCTACCAGTTCGATGACTCAATCAAGTAAACCCATCAATATAGTTATTCAAACATAAATGAACAATTTTCTTCCTCGCAATTTGTTGTGCTATTTCACCTCAATTTAACACCTAAAGGAACTCAATGCCTCTCCACTTGATTTTATGTCATTGGCGGCTTCCGGTGAGAGCATCTTCCGTTCTTTTATTCGTTGAATAATGTCGATGCCTGTTTACAGCTCATACAGCTTGAGGGTTGATAGTTGGTTCTTTGAGACCAAACAAATTTCGATATGGAATGCTTTCTCTGATGCAAAAAAGGTTTCCGGAAGTTTGAGAGAGATATAGACTTTTATACAAATCCCTAAACTAGTGGTAGTGCGAAAATGCCCAACCCTGTCCCTAATTTTCAACAACTATTAAAAACGATCGGTTCTTATCTGTAGCGCGTGTATAGCTTTTGTCCAATCTCTGCACGAACTTTTTTTTTTTGTAAATCTTGTATGTATATCAGTTGTTCTCTACTCAATGAAACGAACGAGCGAATTGCGCTGCTCTGGCTTTATCATTCAGCTGCAGATTTGAATTTTCTGAAAAATCACTTTGGCTGTTATTACCTATTGCCACAGAAATGTTAGCTTAATAGGTTCTTTAAAAAAAATTATTAGTATTGCTTTCACTTTGGCTATTCATTGTCTCGTGAAGGCTTTGCCTTTTTTTGTTTGTCACCCTGACAACCCTTCACATTCTCTTTGCAAAAAAAATGTGCTGTTATGTAGCCACTTGTGCAGTAACTGTCTATTCAAAACAGTCCGATGGGAAATGATAAAAAAGTTTTAAAAGAAGAAAAAAAAAACAAAGCAAATATGTAAATAGAAAAGTAGCCATCAAATGTCTCAACTTGAAAATCGTGATCATACTTCAATGCTTCAACTCTCTTTGTAAATGATGTCAATGGTTTTTGCTGCAGATGACATTGTTGTTGTAGCTACTTCGCCACAGTGCTGCTTGTTGTTTTCGTATCCTGTGTGTCGAATTTGCTAGCAGTAGCTAAATCTCAGCGTCTTCAGGCGCATTGTTTGTAAAACTAACGAGCCTATAAAAAAAAAAACAAAGGAAAAGGTAACAGAAAAACCTTCAGCAACAACAACAACAATAATATCAGCAAAGCAAATGTGGCAGCTATGGCAAGCAGCAGCGTTAAACAGTAGCCGAAACAAGCTAAAAGACAAACTTATCGTTTGAATTATCGACATTCATTTGCATTTTTATGCCAGCGATAAATTCGGTAGGCAGCGACAAAATGCAAAAATGCGAAACAAAAAGAATATTGTCAAACAAAAAGCGTGGAAATGATTGAAAAAAGGAAACCAACCAGCTAAGGAAGGTGTGCGAGCGCCTAACAAAGTTTTTCTAAATACGAAATTTTTGTAAAGAATCAGCAAAACCGTTGTCTCATAACAAGAGAATTTACTAAGTGCCGAAGCGCAACAACAACTAAAAAAAGGAAATTGCAACAGCTGTTCTTTGCGAAATAATAAACTCACGATTCTAGCATGCGGTTGTAATAGTTTGATAGACGAAAAATCACGCGTTAGAAAATATGCAGCAATTTTTTTAGTTTTTTGTGGCGAAAATAAAATAAAGAAATTAAAATAAAATAAATTAAAATAAAATAAAATAAAAGCATAGAAAAGAAAATAAAAGAAAAGAAAAGCAAAGAAAAGAAAAGAAAAGAAAAGAAAAGAAAAGGAAAAGAAAACAAATTCATAAAATAAAATAAAATAAAAAATAAATAAAATAAAATAAAATAAAATAAAATAAAATAAAATAAAATAAAATAAAATAAAATAAAATAAAATAAAATAAAATAAAATAAAATAAAATAAAATAAAATAAAATAAAATAAAATAAAATAAAATAAAATAAAATAAAATAAAATAAAATAAAATAAAATAAAATAAAATAAAATAAAATAAAATAAAATAAAATAAAATAAAATAAAATAAAATAAAATAAAATAAAATAAAATAAAATAAAATAAAATAAAATAAAATAAAATAAAATAAAATAAAATAAAATAAAATAAAATAAAATAAAATAAAATAAAATAAAATAAAATAAAATAAAATAAAATAAAATAAAATAAAATAAAATAAAATAAAATAAAATAAAATAAAATAAAATAAAATAAAATAAAATAAAATAAAATAAAATAAAATAAAATAAAATAAAATAAAATAAAATAAAATAAAATAAAATAAAATAAAATAAAATAAAATAAAATAAAATAAAATAAAATAAAATAAAATAAAATAAAATAAAATAAAATAAAATAAAATAAAATAAAATAAAATAAAATAAAATAAAATAAAATAAAATAAAATAAAATAAAGTAAAATAAAATAAAATAAAATAAAATAAAATAAAATAAAATAAAATAAAATAAAATAAAATAAAATAAAATAAAATAAAAAAATAAAATAAAATAAAGAAAAAAAAAAATAAAATAAAATAAATAAAATTAAAAAAAAAAAATAAAATAAAATAAAATAAAAAAAATAAAATTAAAAAAAAAAATAAAATAAAATAACAATAGAATATTAATTAAGAAAAGAAAATAAAAAAGGAAAAGAAAAGAAAAGAAAAGGAAAGGAAAAAAAATTAAGTAAAATAAAATGAAGTAAAATAAAATAAAATAAAATATAATAAAGTAAAAAAAAGATAAAATAAAATAAAATAAAGTAAAAAAAAGATAAAATAAAATAAAATAAAATAATATAAAATAAAATAAGGTAGGTAGGTAGGTAGGTAGAAGCACCTAGGCCAGTAATAAAAGGCCCGTTGTGATACCACCAAACACTAGGAAAGTCAGTCCCGGGGCCCGGCCATATGGAAAATCCCAGTGCTGTCGGGACTCTACATATAGCCGAAACCCGGGACTGACACTCCTAACCGACACCGCTACCCCTCCTCGAACCATTTTGATAACTTGATGAAGGCCATCAAGTCCTTTATGTCTAGCTCCGCGACCTGGCTTAAGCTAACCAGGAAGGGAACTCCCAGAGAGCGCCTTCTCGCTCCGCTTAAGGCCGGGCAGTTGCAGATGAGGTGCTCCACCGTTTCCTCTTCCTCATCATCTTTGCAACTCCTGCAGCATCGTCGGTAGGGAACGCCTAGCCTTGCTGCGTGCCTACCAATAAGGCAGTGCCCGGTTAAAACACCTATTAATATGGAGATTTCCTTCCTTTTTAGGGCGTATATGTGTCTAGATCTTTTAAGATCGCATTTTGGCCAGGTTTGCTTGGATATCCGGCACCCTGGGGCTTGTAGCCATCTTTCGTTGGCTTCGCGGAGTGTATGCTCCTTCAGCATTAGCTTGCACGTGGCAAACGGCATACCTATGCGCTCTTTATCTTGAAGAATCTGCTTGGTCGTGCCCTACCTGGCAAGTTCGTCTGCCCTACAGTTTCCCTCAATGTCCCTGTGTCCCGGGACCCATGTGAGGTTCACGCGGTTCTGTTGGGCCATCTCTTGAAGAGATAGACGACAGCTGAGCGTCAGTTCAGAGTTGAACGAGTAAGAGCCAAGGGATTTGATGGCCGCTTGGCTGTCGCTGAAAATACAGATATCCTGTCCGATGGTGCGTTCACCTATCCAAGTCACGGCGTCCATGATTGCTGAAACTTGAGCCTGGAAGACGCTGCAGTGATCAGGTAGTCTAAAGGAGAGTTCTAGGTCCAAATCCCTTGAGTAAACCCCTCCTCCGACTCTGCCTTCTAACTTCGAGCCGTTGGTGTATATAAAAGTGCCGCCATTAGTAGCGGGACCTATGTTCTACCAGTCTTCCCTGCTGGGAATGTTTATTCTAAAACAACAATCTCCGACTGTTGTGGTCGCACACCGATCTGTGCTCAGAGGGAGAAAGCTGTAAGATCTTAGAATACAGGAGTGTCCAATAGTGCTTGCGCCCCAGACGGACGTTTCCCTTAGACGCACAGCCGATGCTGCTGCTGCCCGGTACCCTTCCAGATCGAGTGGCAAAAAGCCAAGAATGGCCTGGAGAGCTTCATTGGGCGTTGTTCTTAACGCCCCGCTTATACAGATCATGTTCGATCTGTGGACTTTCCCTAACAGATTTAGGTTTGTTGCCTTTCTTAGCGCAGGCCACCATACCACGACTCCATACAGCATAATTGGCTGGATTATCGCAGTGTAGATCCATCTGCAAATTTTGGGGCTGAGCCCCCATTTTTTGCCAATGGCTCTTTTACACGTGTAAAGTGCAATGCACGCTTTCCTCTGGCGCTGGATGACATTCTCCTTCCAGTTAAGCTTTCTATCTAGAACTGTGCCTAAGAATTTGGCTTTGTCAGCTAAGTTCAGGCGCACGCCATCTAGTTCTGGTAGGTTCAACGGTGGTATCTTGTACCGCCTGGTATAAAGGACAAGCTCCACCTTTCCCGGGTTGATGCTAAGCCCGCAGCGAGAGGACCATGAAGAAACTTCTCGCAGTGCTACTTGCATCAAGTCACACAGGGTTTGTGGGAATTTGCCCCTATATGCAATAGCTAAATCGTCTGCATATGCCACTATCTTCCCGCCCCCCCACCTTGTGTCTCGTAGCAGCGAGTTTACGGTGAGGTTCCATAGGAGCGGGGAGAGAACACCACCCTGAGGCGTTCCTCTTGTGACATAGCGTGAAAGATCAACTGTTCCCAGTGAAGAAACTATTTTCCTTCCCTTTAGTAGTTGACCAATTAGTCCAATAAGAGACCTATTTAGGCCCAGGTTTGTTAAAGCAGTGTTAGTAGCCTCCGGCCTTATATTGTTGAAAGCCCCTTCGATGTCCAGAAAGGCCACGAGACAGTACTCCTTTTCGTGCAATGATTTTTCAACAATAGAGACTAGGCTGTGGAGCGCAGTTTCCGTTGATTTACCTTTGGTGTATGCATGTTGATAGCTAGAAATAAGGTTGCTATCAATAGTAGAGGAGAGATAATCGCTAATTATCCTCTCGAAGGTTTTAAGTGCAAAAGACGAGAGACTGATCGGTCTGTAGTCTTTAGGCTCATAGTGTGCGGCCTTACCAGCCTTTGGAATAAAGACTACCGTGGCGCTTCTCCAGGAGCACGGAATGTAATTAAGAGCCAGGCAGGCTGAATAGAGAACTACCAGCCATTTAGCTGATATTTCCAGCGTGTTTATGAGTTGTGCGGGGAAAATCCCGTCTGGCCCAGCTGCCTTGAACGGCTCAAAGCTTTTGATTGCCCACCTTACCCTTTCCTCCGTACTGGGTATGTTTACCGCCAGGTTTGTTGCAGATGCTACAGGTGCATCATACAAGTTCCCCGGAAAGTGTGTGTTCAGGAGCAGCTCCAGGGTTTCCCCTTCCGTGCTGGCCCAAGATCCGTCAGGCTTCCGTAAATAGCTAATGGCTGTTTGAGTTTTTGATAGCACTCGTCTAAGTCTCGCTGTATCATCGACTTTTTCGACCCCGGTGCAGAAATTTCTCCACGAAGTTCTCTTCGCTTGCCTTAGAGCCTTTTTATAGGCCCTCAGTTTAGCTTTATATTCGAGCCATTCAGGCTCCGTACCGATGCTCTTGGCCTTGTTAAATTGCTTCCTGCATGATATACGGAAGGAATCCAGGTCGTAAGACCACCAGTGGGGTCTATGTTTGCCGCGTGGTTTTGGTACTGGACAAGCCTGCTCTAGGGCATTTGAGAGCGCCGTTGTAAAGGTCGTTACCAGATCATCCAGTTCTCCCACTGATGAGGGGGCTTGTGGAGGTAATGCTGGTAGGTCCCTAGCTAATATTTGGTTATGTAGCTGCCAGTTAGTGTTGCGTGGATTTCGTTTCATAACTGGCTGCTCAACAATAAAGTCTAACACAATTTCTATGTACCGATGGTCAGAAAATGAATGCTCATCAAGAACACGCCATTTTCTGACCCACTCATAAGCGCCTTCGCTACAAACAGTGATAAATAAAATAAAATAAAATAAAATAAAATAAAATAAAATAAAATAAAATAAAATAAAATAAAATAAAATAAAATAAAATAAAATAAAATAAAATAAAATAAAATAAAATAAAATAAATAAAATAAAATAAAATAAAATAAAATAAAATAAAATAAAATAAAATAAAATAAAATAAAATAAAATAAAATAAAATAAAATAAAATAAAATAAAATAAAATAAAATAAAATAAAATAAAATAAAATAAAATAAAATAAAATAAAATAAAATAAAATAAAATAAAATCAAATAAAATAAAATAAAATAAAATAAAATAAAATAAAATAAAATAAAATAAAATAAAATAAAATAAAATAAAATAAAATCAAATAAAATAAAATAAAATAAAATAAAATCAAATAAAATAAAATAAAATAAAATAAAATAAAATAAAATAAAATAAAATAAAATAAAATAAAATAATATAAAATAAAATAAAGTAAAATAAAAGAAAATAAAATAAAATAAAATAATATAAAATAAAATAAAATAAAATAAAATAAAATAAAATAAAATAAAATAAAATAAAATAAAATAAAATAAAATAAAATAAAATAAAATAAAATAAAATAAAATAAAATAAAATAAAATAAAATAAAATAAAATAAAATAAAATAAAATAAAATAAAATAAAATAAAATAAAATAAAATAAAATAAAATAAAATAAAATCAAATAAAATAAAATGAAATAAAATAAAATAAAATAAAATAAAATAAAATAAAATAAAATAAAATAAAATAAAATAAAATAAAATAAAATAAAATAAAATAAAATAAAATAAAATAAAATAAAATAAAATAAAATAAAATAAAATAAAATAAAATAAAATAAAATAAAATAAAATAAAATAAAATAAAATAAAATAAAATAAAATAAAATAAAATAAAATAAAATAAAATAAAATAAAATAAAATAAAATAAAATAAAATAAAATAAAATAAAATAAAATAAAATAAAATAAAATAAAATAAAATAAAATAAAACAAAATAAAATAAAATAAAATAAAATAAAATAATATAAAATAAAAAAAAATAAAATAAAAGAAAATAAAATAAAATAAAATAAAATAAAATAATATAAAATAAAATAAAATAAAATAAAATAAAATAAAATAAAATAAAATAAAATAAAATAAAATAAAATAAAATAAAATAAAATAAAATAAAATAAAATAAAATAAAATAAAATAAAATAAAATAAAATAAAATAAAATAAAATAAAATAAAATAAAATAAAATAAAATAAAATAAAATCAAATAAAATAAAATAAAATAAAATAAAATAAAATAAAATAAAATAAAATAAAATAAAATAAAATAAAATAAAATAAAATAAAATAAAATAAAATAAAATAAAATAAAATAAAATAAAATAAAATAAAATAAAATAAAATAAAATAAAATAAAATAAAATAAAATAAAATAAAATAAAATAAAATAAAATAAAATAAAATAAAATAAAATAAAATAAAATAAAATAAAATAAAATAAAATAAAATAAAATAAAATAAAATAAAATAAAATAAAATAAAATAAAATAAAATAAAATAAAATAAAATAAAATAAAATAAAATAAAATAAAATAAAATAAAATAAAATAAAATAAAATAAAATAAAACAAAATAAAACAAAATAAAATAAAATAAAATAAAATAAAATAATATAAAATAAAAAAAAATAAAATAAAAGAAAATAAAATAAAATAAAATAAAATAAAATAAAACAAAATAAAATAAAATAAAATAACAATAGAATGTTAAATAAAACTAATATAAATAGTAGTAAGTAAAAAATACTCACACGTACATAAGGGATACTTTTACACACTTCTTCAGTATTGCGGGTAAGAAAGGTGCTGCTATTTAGTTTATCTTCCTCAGAGCTTCCTCCATTGATTTTGTAAGCGTTCCGAAAAATATAATGCTACCCTGCCAATATACTACTTTTAAGCTGGTTTTGCACTACAATGCGAAAACAGTTAGAAAGCTATTTGAAAGAGTGAAAAATGTACGGAATTTTGGTGTTTTGTTTGTTTGACAACATTTTGCTACTATTGTTGTTGCCATAGAGCTATTTGTTTTTTTTGTTTTTTTTTTGCCTTGGTAATTGCTGGTATATATGTTGCAGATGTGCTGCAACCGAAAAAACGTGATCACTTTAGAATTTTTTAACCGCTAAATCTACTGCTTAGTTTTCCTTCTTATTTTCGCTATTTGTTATGGTTGTAATTGCGTTTAAAGCCTGCGCTTTTTCTTCTCAAACAATTCTAATGTTATTTTTTCAGTACGGAAAACAAGATTCCTTCTTTTTTTTGTGTTGCGCCATTATGGCTTAACTGTTAACTAAGTTGATGTTATTGTTGTTGGTTGTTGCAGCAGCAGCTGTTATATCTTTGCATTCATTGCAACGTCTACTATTTCTTACTAGCCAAATGGTATCTAGGTATGTTTGAACCTTTTATTTTTGTTGGTGCTAAGTATTCTAATAGTCAAAGGTATGGGTAATCCGTGTATATTCTCATGTTTTCCATTTGTCTTCCCCCTTTCCCACCACACAGGAACTAACTGCGTATCCCAATGATGCACAGCTTATTTCTAAGTTTATTTGTAGTCTAGTAGCTAAGTAAAGCGCCTTATTGTTGTTGTGGCAGTTACCCATACGGCTCATTACAGTTGATCGATTGTGGGTGATCCTTTCCAATAGCGGTTTCCAACATCATGTCAGTGTGTCTACAGACCGTTCGCTGCAATTTGTTGTAGCCGATTTCAGAAAGAGTTAGCATGAATCCCGAACTGCATATCCAGAAATCCTATGTAACATAAAATAAGAATTAGAATATGGGTCAACTAAAATGAAATCAAATAAAAATAAAAAATTGAATGAAAAAATAAAGCAAAAAAAAATAAAAAAAGGAAAAATCAAAAAAAAAAAATAAAAAAAAATATAATAAACTACAATTAATTAAATGAAAATAGAACACAAAGATGGAATAAAATAAATTAATTAATAAAATAAAGTAAAATAATAAATAATATAATAGAAATAAAACAAAATAAAATAAAACAAATCAAAATAGAATTAATAAAACCGCATCCTAGCTTTTTCAATTTTTACTCCTATTCCTGTTTCACTTCTAACTCTTACTCAATTTTCCAATTCCGCTTCCTGTTCTATTTCTGTCCTATACCTATTCCTATTTCTGTTCTCTTCTTCATTCCCGATAAAGCTTCGGTATTTATTGCTCCAATATGTAGTACCGATTCTTCGGTTCATTACTTTTAGTAAATGTTACCAATAATGTTTAGGTTGTTGTTCTTTTGTGATTTTTGTTGTTGCTACGTTCGGGTTCGGTGCCTATTGTGTATGTGTAGGCGGGGTCACAATGCAAGCAATTGCTAGTTGCTCTTTCAAAGTTTTTGCTTGTATGAGTATTAACATATTTCTAATAGATTGTTTAAACGTGAAATGCGTACGAGAATAGAATCATTTGGTTTACGGTCAAGATTTCTACACTAAAGGTTGATTAACTTTTCAGTAATGAACGAGCTTGTAGAAAATCAAAATGTGAGAGAGGATGCATACTGCCCTTTGGTTGACTTTCGCGTAACTTAACCTTTGGCTAACTTTTTGTATAGCCAAATTAATATTGGAAAGAAATTTAAACAATTGCTATAGATTCAAAGCTTCAAACAGCCTTATTATTGAAGTATTTCGAAAAATTGGTAAAATAAAATAAGCTAAACTAAAGTAAAATAAATAGAATAGATAAAAAACAAATAAAACAAAATAAAATAAAATAAAAGATAAAAAATTAAAAAAAAAAATTAAAAAAATAACATAAAATAACAAATACAAAAATTAAAAAAATAAAATCAGAAAAAAAATAAGTAAAGTAAAATCAGATAAAATAAAGAAAAAAAAATAAAAAAATTAAAAAAAATAAAAAAAAAATTAAGTAAAATCAGATACAAGAAAATAAAATGAAATATTAATATAACTAGAGTTCGCCCAGTGGTTGAAATTCAACCACAAAACCTTATTTTATTTTCCTACCTTTTTGCAATTTCTTAAATTTTCCTTTCTTTTCCATATTTTGTATATTTTTGGCTTCTATACATTCCTATTCATTTTGTCCCTTCCTCCCTCTTTACATCATTCAGTAATATAGTTTCAGTGTTGATAATTATTTATTCTTCTTAGGTCGTCTTCATACGTATTTCTTTCCTTTCCTTTCCTTAGCATTAATTTGCTTTTATTTCCTTTCCTTTCCTCTCCTTTCATCTCAATTTATTCTCTTTGCTTTTCTTTCCTTCTCTTCCCTTTTATTTCCTTTCCTTATCTTCTCCTTTCTTTTCCTTTTTTTCCTTTTCTCTTCTTTCCTTTTCTTTCCTTTTCTCTTCTTTCATTTCATTTTATTTCCCTTCTTTCTTTCTTTCTTTTTTGTTCTTCTCTGTTGTTTTTCTTTCTTTTCGTTTCTTTTATATTCTTACCTGATCCTTCTCTCCATTTCCATTACATTCCTTTTTTCCTTTTTCTTTCCTTTCCTTTCGTTTCCGTTCCTTTCATTTTATCCTCTTTTTTTATTTCATTTCTTTTCTTTTATTTTTTTTACCTTTATTTTCTTTCACTTTTTTTCTTAAATTTCCATTCCTGTCATTTCGTTTCCTTACCTTTCCTTTCCTACCGTTTCCTTATTTTCTTTTGTTCCTTTCCGCAACTCCTTTGCTTTTCTTTTTCTTTCATTCATTTCCTTAACTTATTTTTTTTAGCTTTTCATTACCTTTCTTTCCTTTATTTTTCTTTCTTTTTATTTTCATTTATTTTCCATACCTTCTTCCTCGCTACCTTTTCTTTCCCTTCTTTTTTTCTTCTTTCCTTTCTTTGTCTTTCTCCTTTTGCTTCTCTTTTCCACTGCTTTACCTACATTACATTTCCTTTCTTCCCTTGCTTTTTTCTTTTCCATTCCTTTCCCTTTGATTTTTCTGTCATATTTTCCGTTCCTTACCTTAACTTACCTTAATTTTCCTTTTATCCATCCCTTTCCTTTCCTATTATTTTCTTAATTTAATATTTTATTTATTTCATTTTGTTTCATTTTTATTTATTTTATAATAAATTTTATTTTTTTACTTTCAATCACTTTTCTATTTCTGATTTTACTGTTTTTTTAAATTTTATCAGTTTTCCATTTTATTTTATTTCACTAAGTCTAGCCACGAAGGGCCTTGTGCTTTTTTTTTAAAAGCATTTTCTTCTCTGAATCCCCACGCACAGATTTTGTTTTTGTAAACACTGTTTGTACCTAAGCTCAATAAAGTTGACGCGCTGGCTCATGTTATCTTATTGCTGCCAACAAAACAAATCACCCTACTGCAATGAATGCAAACACAACAATGCAAGTGATCATACCCTCATACATACACCCATAACAGCGGATCTATAAAGCGAATGCGTGTATATCACATGTAGTGGTGTGATTTTCAAATCATATTATAATTAATTTTTTTTAATTTTTGGTTTGTTGTCGGCCACCCTGCTCGGCGAGACATATCGATACATACCAAATTTTATATACCTTAGCATTGTGGTTATTGCAAAAAAGGGAGGAACCAGTTATGTTTGCGCATTTATATATAATAGATAGATAATCTAAAGTTAAATAAAATAAAATAAAGTAAAATAAAATAATATAAGAGTCGGATTGAAAGTAAATAGTTCCAGCAGCCAAGTTCTGGCAACAAATTAACGACGATTCTCTAGATATTAAGTAGACTTCATATCAAATTGTTTTGACAGTTCTTTCTAAAAAGGCTCATGCCAACTGAAGGTTGTCAATATTTTTGAGCATCTAAGGAGATTAAACTCCACAGGGGGAGCCATTTTTTTTAACTGGAATTTTAATTATAGCTTTTTTTTCTTTTCGTCAAAGATTATGATCGTTCTTCTTTTGCTACACTTTTCTCATTCGCAATGCATTTGAGTTAGAATAGCATAAGCGCAGGCCGCACCAACACGACCTCTTGCTAGTATTATTATTCATCTAAAAAGCGCACTATCAACTGACAAAAATCTCTCTCAGGATTTGACTTGGGTGTGGGTGGATTATGACAGACGCTCGTAAATGCATAAATAGAACAAGGGTCGGCAATGATGACAAAAATCAGAACTGCAGAAAAAGAAAACTAACAAGCAGTTGCGCACAGGCCTAAAAAGCGGTAACAACAATAACTGATGACATTCGTGTGTATGTATGTATGTTCAACAAGCAACATGTTGAACACAGAAAAATCGCATTGGGCAACATGACTGGAAATCTAAGTAAGAGTATGAGCGAAATTTGCTATTGTTATATTTGTTGTTGTTGTACGTTTATTTGATGCACACTGATTTTCTTCAAATGATTGCCATTTTTGTTGTTGTTGTTGTGCTGGTTGTTGTGATCTGTTGCTTACGATAGTATGTAATCTGCGCTTGCGATGTAATTGTTTCTAACGAAGCTCACCTAAAACAATACAGTAAAACACCAACAACAAGCAAAAGAAAAAAAA
This sequence comes from Campiglossa producta, assembly GCA_964058755.1. NCBI lineage: Eukaryota > Metazoa > Arthropoda > Insecta > Diptera > Tephritidae > Campiglossa > Campiglossa producta. Next base: position 47,204,500 of record CAXKVI010000003.1, on the reverse strand, counting down.
AAAACAAACAAAAACTTTGAACAAAAAGCCGCCACCGAAGCCAGCTCACACGAAATATGAAGCAACAGCAAGAAAAACAAGTAAGGAAAGCTGTCTTCGGCTGTGCCGAAGGCTATATACCTTTCATGAATAAGCGTCACGATTTTCACTGTTCGATCTCCAGTACAGCCTGTTTCAGTTTTACTATATTTACTATACACATTACACATCTTTGTTATAATTTAAAAAAACTTACAAAATAATAGGATCCGAGTTATCGGAACAATCGATTGTATGGAGGCTATATATTATACGTGTTCAATTGTACTGACTTACACTATACACATTACATATGTAGAAAGTACTAAAGGTGCAATATTTTACGTTCCTAACTTTTTAAACGCGGAAGTATTGGCCAAAAAACCTTATATCGGAACAACCGGTTGTATGGGGCTATATGTTATATTTACCCGATGTTCTTGATTTTCCTCTACACACTACATAAATTGAAAGTACTCAAGTTGCAAAATTTTATGTTCCTAACTTTTTAATTGCAGAAGTTTTGGTCAAAAAACCTTATATCTGAACAATCGGTTGTATGGGGGCTATATGTTACATTTGCCCGATCTTTTTGATTTTCACTATATACACTACATAAATATAAAGTACTCGAGTTGCAACATTTTACGTTCCTAACTTTTTAATTGCAGAAGTTTTGGTCAAAAAACCTTATATCTGAACAATCGGTTGTATGGGGGCTATATGTTACATTTGCCCGATCTTGTTGATTTTTACTATATACACTACATAAATATAAAGTACTCGAGTTGCAAAATTTTACGTTCCTAACTTTTTAATTGCAGAAGTTGTGGTCAAAAAACCTTATATCTGAACAATCGGTTGTATGGGGCTATATGTCACATTTGCCCGATCTTGTTGATTTTCACTATATATACTACGTAAATGGAAAGTACTCGAGTTGCAAAATTTTACGTTCCTAACTTTTTAATTGCAGAAGTTGTGGTCAAAAAACCTTATATCTGAACAATCGGTTGTATGGGGGCTATATGTCACATTTGCCCGATCTTGTTGATTTTCACTATATATACTACGTAAATAGAAAGTACTCGAGTTGCAAAATTTTACGTTCCTATCTTTTTAATTGCAGAAGTTGTGGTCAAAAAACCTTATATCTGAACAATCGGTTGTATGGGGGCTATATGTTACATTTGCCCGATTTCGTTGATTTTCACTATATACACTACATAAATAGAAAGTACTCGAGTTGCAAAATTTTACGTTCCTAACTTTTTAATTGCAGAAGTTTTGGTCAAAAAACCTTATATCTGAACAATCGGTTGTATGGGGGCTATATGTTACATTTGCCCGATCTTGTTGATTTTTACTATATACACTACATAAATATAAAGTACTCGAGTTGCAAAATTTTACGTTCCTAACTTTTTAATTGCAGAAGTTTTGGCCAAAAAACCTTATATCTGAACAATCGGTTGTATGGGGCTATATGTTACATTTGCCCGATCTTGTTGATTTTCACTATATATACTACGTAAATGGAAAGTACTCGAGTTGCAAAATTTTACGTTCCTAACTTTTTAATTGCAGAAGTTGTGGTCAAAAAACCTTATATCTGAACAATCGGTTGTATGGGGGCTATATGTTACATTTGCCCGATTTCGTTGATTTTCACTATATACACTACATAAATGGAAAGTACTCGAGTTGCAAAATTTTACGTTCCTAACTTTTTAATTGCGGAAGTTTTGGCCAAAAAACCTTATATCTGAACAATCGGTTGTATGGGGGCTATATGTTATACTGGTCCGATCTTGTCAGTTCCGACAAATGATTCCTATATTACAAAATGGTGGCCACATACAAAATTTCAGCCAGATATCTCAAAAATTGAGGGACTAGTTTGCGTTCAAACAGACAGACAGACAGACAGACAGACAGACAGACAGACAGACGGACAGACGGACGTGGCTAAATCAACTCATCTCGTCATCCTGATCATTTCGGTATACTTATTGATGGGTCTATCTCTTCTTCTTCTCATACTTACAAACATCGGACCAAAGTTATAATACCATTTCATGTTCATGAAAGGTATAAAAACTACGAAACAACAGGAACAGTTTGATCGTCAACATTTCATTGTTTGGTTGTCGTTAGCAAACGTCGACTTGTCGTCGGCGCAGACTTATGTTGCTGTCGTTGTTCTACTTGTTGTCGCTGATGCTGGTAATTGTGATGGCAGATGTAGTTGTGGTGATGACGTTAGTTTGTTAGTTGACTGCCTGTTGACGACTTTGCTGCCGATGGCGATGGTGATGGTGATGGCGCTGCAATGAAAGCGCATGTAAATTGAATCATTCAATGTTGACATTTCCGCAAAAATTTCCAACAACATCTAAGTAACAACGTGAAAGAAAAAGACGTTCGGAAAATGTAGGGAAATGTATGAAATTAGATTGTGAATATGCGGTGTGGCCCCAATTGGAAAGGTTCATGTCATTTGTTGTCGTTGCATACGATCTTTGAAAAAGATGTCATCGATAGATAAACGGATATTGTGATCATCACGTGATCATTTATTGCACATGATTTGCACTCCTAATAAGTCTCGTTAAGCATATTAACGTTATTTAACGCATCTTGTGATCACCAAATGACTATCGTGTGATCATCACGTGATTCTTATTTCACATAATTTGCACTCCTAAATTGATAATATAAAATACGAAATTAAAAATGGCATTCAAAGTCTCATGCGATCATCAAGTGACTTTCATGTGATCAACACGTGATAATTAACGCACATAAGTTGCAATCTTAAATTGAATAGTTAAATCCTCCTCCCGGAATAACAATTTTGGATCGCAGCCCAAACTTGCACAATGAACACGTGGTGATCACGTGATGCGTTGAATATTGAAATCTGTGAACCTTCCATCCGTTATCGGCAATTGAAACGCAGATACCAAATTTTTTGATGACCAATTGTGTCATAGGCCTACATAATTTGAAACCAACTTATTCTGTTGCATCGTAATTTAAGTAATCAACTCATAGTTCATTAGGTACATCACATTCTTGCTCCCAATGCTCTATCCAAAAGTATCCCGCAAACAACAAATACTTATAAGAGCATAAATGCCTTTTTTTTTTAAATCCATCCAATCTGAAAAAGCCCACGCTACCACAACCCCACTATGGGACGAAGAAGAACGCCAGAAAGAGAGCAGAAAAAATAACTTTATTAGAACCGACGAACCAAGTATGCGTCTACAACAACATTTGACGAGTAGTAAACGAATTACAATATTAGACAACAACAAACAGTTGCAATAGTTACAACAATAGTACAACCATTATTTACAGAGAATTAACTAGTAGAGCTTATTGTATAAGCGTAGGATCAATTTACTTGCAACAGGAGAAAATTTGCGGCATGCGGTAAGAAGCAAGCTGCAACGTCCGTCGTTCAACTTAGTATGGGGGTGGCTGATGTTGGAGTTGGACTCATCGCCCGCGCGCCATGTAATTCGCTCATTTAACATTCAACGCTGTCTGTTGACGTTGATTTATATTTGCCAACAACAGCAGCAACAGCGTAAACAATAATAATAACAAAAACAACGACAAGCACTACAGAACAGTATCAGACCCCATCAGTTCATACATATTTTTGAAAAGCGTTCAAACGAATGAAGGCAATCATAAAAGTCAACAACAAAAACAGCAAAGCTACAACAAGGAGAAATTCATATTGGACGCTTTAAGGTCGAGTCGGTGGCACCCACGTGTTTACAGTCGAAATTTGTAAAAAAGGAAAGGAAGCAAACACTCACTAACATACAACTAAACAATAGCTGAAGTTCTAAAAAAAATTGCTGTTAAATTTTTTATATTTTGTATCCAGCCTCACTTTCTTACATACATACCTACACATATTTGGAGTTTAGTTATGCTTAGGTTAGTTCTTTTTAGTTATTTTCTTGTGCTTGAATTAGTTTTGATTTGTTATGACATTTGTCAGCCAATTATTAACTGAATATGTTCACTTATTACATTAGTAACTGGAAAATTTCAAGCTTTGTATTGTATTCCTATGTGGGTAATTAATTTCTAACTTATTCGGTACTAAGGTAGGCAAACCCTCGTCGAATCTTGCCTTAGAACATTTGTCATTCGATGTCGGTCTTTAATACGTTGTCACGACAAATTTCGAGAAAAACTCGAAATTAGTCTTCCCAGAGTTTACCGGTTTTCTGATGAATTGTGATAGCACAATACTCTCCTCAAGCAACCTATGTATATAGAAGGATTCCATCCCAAATATATGATTGAAACAATTTTTCAACCATGGTTTCTACCAGTACATTGCAGCGCAGCCCCGGCAGCTGTCTGAAACTCTGAGAACCAAATTCACAAAGATTGTTACGCTCTTTTCTTGGCCTCCCAGACAAAGAAATTGTTGCTGCGCTTGTGAGAGCGCTATGATCGCACTGACAAGTCAATAAATGTTGTTAGTTATGCTCAGTTGCTCACTTGCAAGCAAGGACTTAATAACATACGTTGTTGCTTCGCTTGCTAGTGAGTGACGAAGCACAAAAAGATGACGGAATTTCATTCCTTTCATTTTATTAATTTTCTTTTCATTTCATTTCTTTTCTTTTATTTTTTTCTTATTTTTATTTTCTTTCACTTTCTTTTTTTCCTTAGCTTTCTTTTCCTGTCATTTCGTTTCCTTACTTTGTTTCTTTTCCTTTTCGTAACTCCTTTAGTTTTCTTTCTTTCCATTCATTTCCTTTACTTATTTTTTTGGATTTTCATTACCTTCCCTTCCTTTTTTTAATTTCTTTTTATTTTCATTTATTCACCATACCTTCCTCCTCCCTACCTTTTCTTTCCTTTCTTTTTCTTCTCCTCCCTTTCTTTGTCTTTCTCAATTTGCTTCTCTTTTCCACTCCTTTAATTAAATTACATTTTCTTTTTTCCCCTTCCTTTTTTCTTTTCCATTCCTTTTCTTTCCCTACCTTTACTTGCCTATGATTTTTCTCTCATATTTTCCGTTCCTTACCTTAACTTACTTTTATTTTCCTTTTATCCATTCCTTTCCTTTCCCATTCTTTCCTTTATTTTATTTTGTAAATTTTATCAATTTTCCATTTTTTTTTATTTCACTAAGTCTAGCCACGAAGAGCCTTGTGCATGATCTAGCTTAATTGTGTTTTTTTTTTTCAAAACATCATGTCTGAGCAAGCATTTGTTTCTCTGAATACCCACTCACAGATTTTGTTTTTGTAAACACTGTTTGTACCTACACTCAATAAAGTTGACAACAAAACAACTCTTGTTCTCACACTCGGACTCTCCCCAACTGAAATGAATGCAATCACAACAATGCAAGTGGTCATACCTACATACACACATAACAGCGGCAGAATTGTGGTTATTGCAACAAAGGGAGAATCCTTTTGAACATTGCGCATTTATATATAGATAATATACAAATATACAAGTTTAGCTCTTTTAAAGTTATTAGATAAAGGATCTAAAAAATATTGACGACTTATTTTGAAAGATGCCCTTTTCCCATTTTTCCCAAAAATACCTTACCACAAAAATTATATTTCTCGTATGAAAATGTAACAGATTTACGTTGGGATGCGGTTCAAACGAGATTTGCTGGAAATGCATCCAATATGTAGAATATTAGTAATTCTATCATATTGAGTTCATAAAGTCATAACTGAGGTCAAAGGCCCATAGTTGTTTCTTTATAAAAAGATTTACATATTGCAAACCATTGAAACCTTTTTCTTAAATTTATGTATATAAAAAACAAGGAAAAATGTTATTTTGTTTGTTTAAATACACACATATGTGCGAGTACAGTGTCGTGCAAAGCACTGTAAATTGCTAGTATTGTCGTTTATGAAATAACTTTAACTCATATTTGCTCGTTTCTACAGAGCATTTATTGATGAAATTGTAAAATCAACGCAACCTAGTGGAAAGTTTTTTTGGAACTATTAGTTTTCCTTTTGGTGACATATGTTTTGAATATGAGCCAAAATGGACCTTGAATGAGGATTTTTTTAAAATCGCGACAATAGCGCAACCTAGCGGATATTTTTAAATATACTTCATGTTCTTTATGGGGTATATATATTCACACTTTATTTGCAGATTTCGAATTTATGTCAAAAAAATTTAATTTCGCCCATTGCAAACTGTTTGGGAAGGTACACACGGTTGGAAAAATGGGCCCACATTTTAAGCCTGTCTAAAGTTTATCAACTTTTTGAACATTTTTGTGAAATATTTTAAGCCTTGCAGTTACCTACAAAGATTTAAATTTTATTTTGTTTTCGATTTAAGTTCTAAATAAAAAAAAAAAAACAGTTTAAAATTTGATTTTTCAAGTCATTGCGATTTTTGCCCACAAAAAGTTTGTGTGCGACATAGCCTAGCCATAGAGCAGTCGGCTTTGACTATAAGGGGCCTCCGTTCGAATCCTGCTAAGTGCTACAATTTTTTATTTTTATTTTTTTGAAACTTTACGGTTTAAAATTGAAACCTTTTCGGTTTAAATTTTTTATGTTTTGTTTTCATTTAGCGTAGCTCATTTGCAGATTAGTAGGGCATTATGCGGAGAGCCTTGTTCCAATAAATCCAAAGGCCAAACAAATTATTTTTTCTCTAAAAAATTGTTAAAATTTTTCTGGTTTCACATTGAAAGCCTAATGAAAACTGGTCTAACTAGTTTAAATTTGAAACCAAATTTGGTTTGGCCATATATTCAGTCCAAAAAAGTTTAAAACCTAGGTACACATTTTTAACCGTGTATCTTTCAGCATCTTTCTATCATTTAAAACTTTGAATCATTAAGTTTTTGACCTCCTAGTTGCCAAAAAGTCTACATATGTTTTCAGGGGGACATTATTAAGAGTACTTTAATGTTTTTCAGTCTGTATCCAAAAGTTCATTATTATGTCGTCGCTCGCTTGCCAGAGGCATAAATGTGCAAATTTTCTACATTTGAATAGATCACGAAAATCTTGGGTTTCCAAAGTACCCTCGGAAATTTGCAATGCTATTTTCATGGTGTAGTTCAATCTCTGAAAATTTTGCCAGAAAAACGAATGTGCCACATATTCAGGTTTCTGGCGACACAAAAATGTTAAAGCCTGAAATTTTAATTTTTAAAAATTTTCGTTTTGCCAGAGACATGAATGTGTAGCAAAATTGTTACAAATACGTCATGGTGTCTCTTGTTGAGGGCAACACATTGATGCTTCTGGCAAAACAAAAATTTAAAATATTTAAAAATTCAGTGTTTATATATTTTCGCCGCGCCAGAAATATGAATAAAAAAAATATGAGAATATAACCTGCAAAAACATATTTATGTCGAAAACTGAAATTTTAAATTTTGTGAGAGGAATAAACTTTCAAATACGATTTCCCAAAATTTTAGTTTTGGAATTTCATGCTTCTGGCAAGCGAGAGTATTTCTGTTTAATGTCGAGCTAAAGCAAATACTTTCATTTTCGCTTATGGGACAATATTCGAATTTGACTTAATAACCAACCTACAGTACATTTTCAAAATATCGCTTATGTGAACTGAAAAGCAGCAAAAGTATAGCAAATCATATTTTGGCATTGAGTTTGTTGATTTCTTCATACACCACACTGTATGTCTGCTTGTATTTATGCATGTAGACTGATTTATACGTCGAAATCTCAGCACTGTTAATTGCATAAAAAAACAACAACAGAAACATTGGCGACGCAGATTAATTTCCTGCTAACGGCATATTGCATTTGTCCATTTAAGTACAAACACATGCAGCATTACCTCACAGTTAAAACAACTATTTGGGAACTACCTCAAAACTAATTTGAGTTAAGCATTTAATAAGAAATGTAGAACGCACAAAAAATCCACGTCCAGGTTCACGTTCGCGAATAAGTATATTAAAAAATTGTAGTCATGCGTTCCCGAATGCACAACACATTTAGGCAACCTTTTAAGAACCATTCGAGATAAGTTCGGAAGTTTCTTGAGATCAATTAGGGTTTTTTTTTTGGAATCAATTCGGAAATTTCTTTGCATTGCTTCGATCCTTTTTTGGTACTGTTATTGGGAGATTTCGAGATGATTTCGGGACATTCTTGGATGTGCTTTTGGGATCGTTTCGGGGTTGTTTTCTTGAATGTTTTAAAGAAATGAGTCGATAGACTAGTACTTACTATGACTAGTATAAAAATTCATAGCAGGGTATATGTACGTAACTATGCATGTGAGTTTATTGCAGAGGCTCATAAATAATTCGTAATTACAAATATGTTCAATACTTACAAACTACCTACTTTGGTGTATTTGTAAATTAACATTTTTTATGTGCTAAATATATTATTACTATTATTTTTTCGATTATGTAAGTACATTCGATAGAGCAAAGCCGTTCGATTAATAAGCTTTTAAAAAGGTATATTAAAATTTTTACAAGCCAAATGTTTGGTATTAAAGCAAGTCAAATATTTTTTTTTTTTTATTATTTTCCAAACACAGTCGACCTTACTGACGTTGTGTGTGGAAGTGGTAGTAAACACCTGCTATGTGTTCGGGCTTAAATGCATTCAAACGTTTACATAAATGCTTATTAGCTACAAAAATCTCCAATTATTGAGTATTTTATTGAGCAGATTTTTATCACAAGTCATAATTCTCATGTTTTGACTTGGAAAAAAATAATGTCAGTATTATCGTTTGAATTATACGAATTGTGCGATTGCTTTGCTAAAATATTGGTTTTGTTTCGACGTGTATTCGTTGGCAATTATTTTGCACATTTTTGGCTACTTCAAGGTCTGTTACTGAAAATTTTGGAACGCTTTTGATTAGAAAAAGAAAAAAATAGAATGCAAATATTTTATTGAAATAAACAAATGTTTTGCTGTCTGTTGTTATCTAAAATAATTAATTTCGATTACTTGTGAATTCCATTGATATTAAATCACTCACTATAATGGTACTGTTTTTCTGTCATTTATTGAAATAAGTGTTTAACATTTTTAATGTCTTTTAGATAAAAGCGACAATGCTTCATACTTTTGAGCGGTGTTATGAATATAGCTTACATTCGCTCTGCAGTGATGAATTTATTTTTTGTTGCTTGAGAAATCAACAAAAATCACAATACTTATCATCAATTTCCACAACAAAAAGAAAATCAGTACAAAGTTCGTTTCTTTAGTCTTTTGTTCATACAAAGTGAACAACCGACAAGTCAAGACATTTTCACGGCAAATGGCAACGCTGAAGGGCATTGACAACAAACAAAAGTGCATAAATATGCTAAAACAAAGCAACAACAACCAAAACACCTATGTATATATCTAGGCAAGGCCAAAAGAAAATATGAAAAAAAATGTGAGCGCTGTCGACTAATTGAATTCATTATACGCTTCTCATTCGCATTCAAACTTTTGCGCCTCCACGCAAAGTCACAACAAAAAACGCCTTACTTTCTTCTACACTATGTGTCAGAGGCCTTGTGTTTTTTTAATTTTTCAATACCTCTTTGCTTGTTGTGCGCCTATTCGTTCAAAGGTTATGACGTCGACGTGTCAACATTTTATTATTTATCGTCCTCTAATAGAAGGGTTCGTGGCGAATGCCAAATGGCATTTCCTGCATTTTTAGCCATTAATTCTATTTGCTTCTAAGCTTATATAACGCAACGGTAAATATGTACGTAACCTCTTTACATGCATATATTTTTGTGTATAATCGATGCATTAATAACGTAGACACACAGAACCAAATTTTTTAAGTCTATGCATGCACAAAGTGTCTTAGACCCAAAAATCAAAGCAAAGCACTCCTCAAAAAGCTTTTGCAATACAATTTATTTGCATTTTTTATTGTTTGTTTGGCAATGCTATAGATTATTAATGGTATCGGCAAATGTGTATTTATATGTAGGTATGTGTGTTTTTTTATTATTGCTTGTATTTATTGCAATCTATTGTGTGTCTTTAGGTAAGTATTCGGCTCGCATATACTTTTTTGTCTTGGTTTTCTTCTGCAACGGTATTTTGCTGGAAATTAGCATTCAACACATTTTTGCCACACACAAGTGCTTGCAAATAGACGCTAATCAACGCCCTACACGCGCGCTTTGAGGTTTGCAACTCACGTTCTGAGTAAACATACATCCAAACTGGCATAGCTACACGAATATAAAAAAATGAAGACAGTACTCTCCTAGGTAGTGCCAAAGGCTCTATACCTTCCATGAATATGGGAAAACTTCAATCTCGACGAATGATTGATTAGTGAGAGATACAGCTGATGCCATAACTCATCAAACGTACTAAAGTTGAAATGGATGCGGGTTACAGCAATCGAGAATTTCTGCTTTCTAGATTTTTGAAAAGGTGTTAGAGGTATATTCGTAACCGTTCTTGGGATCGGCAGCTTTAGAGATTGAAGTATATGTTAGCTTGTTCTACATGGTCATTAGTGTGGATATTCGGATAATTTTAAAATTTATTTTTATTTATAGATAATTTGGAAAGTTTTCGATGATCATTTTTAAATTATTTGTTGGGTTTTGTTCACCTAGACTTCTTTTACTTTAAAAATGTCAAATAGGTTGCAACGTTGTTAAAGTATTCAAACACCGGACAAAACATCATATGTACATCCGTATCAGGGGTATGAAGGGTATAGTGACAACAACAAATGAAATTTTACAACATTTGAAGTGTACCCAATAATGCAATTTGTTTGGTTGTTTTCTTGTAACTTTGCGCAACTTTTATTGTTCGCTTCTTTAGTGAAGTTGGTTGCAAATGTTTTTAGTTTTCTTATTTTTTATGATTATTTTTGAATAGCTAGCAATTTGTATAGAAATTATTCGCACCTACTCACATAAAATCCATTGTATGCGGCAAGACAGTCAGTGAGCTGTGGTAGCATGCATGAGTAGATCGACAGTTGCTATGTTGACAGCTATTGTTCGAGGATATTTGATCAAACATCAATCGAAGTGCTAATTTTTTGTTGGATCATATGCAATTAAATAAATGCAAGTTTTTAAAGTGGTTTAGTCAAAGATATGGTAGTAGCAATTGACACGGTTTTTTTCGAGTGGACCATCCGCCAGATGCCGTAAATTTCTAACACAAAATTCACTCAAGAGTGGTATGCCCCCCTTCTTTCATAGAAATAAGACACGCATCATTCCCCAATATATGTTCAGAAGGTTGTGCTAAGTGCTGGTAGAAAGCTCTCAAATTCCTAGCAGGCGATGTGCTTGGATCAGACTTCCAGCATCGTGGATGGTATGATGGATGCCTTTGGACTTATTTAGGAGACGCGGGCAAACATATAAAAGTTATTAATAAAATTAAAAATCACAATACTCATCACCAATTTCTGTAGTAATACGAAAATCAGTAAAAAGTTCGTTGCTTAAATCTTTTGTTCATACAAAGGGAACAACCCACTTCAACACATTTTCACAGCAAATGACAATGGTCAAAAGGGAACCAATATACTTAAACAAATCGAATATACAATTCTATGTTTCAATAACTCCAAAAATGGAAACTACAAATATTTTTTTAAGAAACTCAATTGCCAAATTGGCGAAAAGGTAAATGTCAGAAGTGATTCTTGGTTAGATTTCTGTTCACGTTGGTTCCTCTTTACTTACCCAGACATGGGAAATCAAATCTTTCGAAATGTTTTCTTACTTCAAATTCAAGTTTTTGATGCCATTTAAATGACATTTTACTGAAAAAAAAAATAAGAAAAAACAACCATGCATGACAAAGTTCCAACATATCGATCTGTAAATAAATGTGTAAAGTGTGCACTGTACACATTTAATAAAAATATTACCCACATTCGAGTTTCACAGCCTCAAAGTGTCCATTGTAGCAAGCAAGAGTCTTGCACGTTGTGGCTTAAAATGTGTCAGTATTAATAAAAAATAAAAAATAAAGAATAATAAAATAACGAGTTTATGCAGAGTTCTTTGAAAAAGCAAAGAAATTTCGTAACTTCACAAATTAAAAAAGATAAATATCTGCTGTTATGAGTACCCACAAAAAATGGTCATTTCATTTGATCGAAGGTCTTTTTAGATGAGGTTAGAAATCAGGATTTTTTTTCTGCTACTTGTTATTTCGAGTTCGAAACAATGTAATGAAGTCGAATGTGCTCTCAAAAGGTAGTCGCGAGAAACCTGCTTTAATTTATACTACATGCAGTATGGCTACCTTAGTATGCAAGCAGCACGTTACCGTATTCCGCCTTTACTAAAACCATTCACAACATTTTTTGTTGGCTATGCTAATAAATAAATTGTTATTCAATTTGAAAGAAAACGTGTTAATGTGAGTGTTTTTTGTTTAAATATTTACATTTTGGGGCATTTAACAAATTCATATTTTTCCTTTTTTGGCCACATTTAGCTATTTTGCATATGCCGACATTTGAGCATATTTGGGCGCGTTGCGCATGCGCGCCTGCTTATAAGTTATAACAAATATTTTGGCTAGTTTTTCAGTTTGGCTTTGTTTTTGGTTTATCCCCACAATTTTAATATCACACGAAAATGCTTGCTTTGCGCAACTTTATTTACACTTTTCTTCATCAATTTAGATTTGTTGTTGTTACTCTTTGCTCTAAGTACGCTTTTGAGTTTTTTCTATTAAAGCGTGCCCTCGTTGGTTGTTGTCTAAACAATTTGGTTGGTGGGCAAGCGCTGTTGCAACAGCGGCAGCAACATACATGTTGCAGCCTGCGACATGCAACTGTTTGTGTCTCCTTTGTTATGCAAATTTTGGCGTCTCGCATATGAAAAGCATTCGCGCACAAAAAAGCGATAAAAAGAACGGCATACAAAAAGTAATGTAAATTTTTGGTATTTGCGCTTTGTGCTTATTCAATTTAAATTTTTTTTTCTAAAAAAAAGTTGCCGCAATGGTGTCTGCATATCATAGAGCTACGAGTTATTTGTCTTAAAATTCACTTCCATCCGTTTTACTTACATATTTGTCTAACGTTGGGAGTTTTGCAGAGTTTTTATGTGGTTAAATTCTCTCTCTGCGTTACTGTGCAGAGAGTGCGTGGTAGCTACTCAGATCTATTGTCAGTTAATTTGATGAAGCAAGTGCTCAAGGTTGTTTGAAAATTGTTGCAAAATATATAAAGCTGCTGGTAGAAAAAGGCAAGAATTTTGTATTTGGAATTACGCCCTAGCAGAATTTAGAACATGTCCCCAACAATGCCAGCCTCTAAGACTTTGGTAGCATAAGCAAGTAAGGAGGTCTAAGTTCGGGTAAACCGAACATTAAATATCCAGCGGTAGTTTTCATATGATTTTCGAAATTTTCCATTTCGGAAGTGGGTGTGGTTGGGAAGCGATTTCGTCCAATTACAGCAGGTATACTCCCTATTATGCTAGTATACCTCGTACCAGTTTCATCGTTCTACCGTAATCAGTTTAAAAAGGGTCCCGTACGATATGTCGAAAAAAAAATGTCGAATTTCCAAGACCGAATTTAAAAAAATTTTAAAATACCGAAGAGATTTTTGACCGAAAAAAAAATGTCGAAAAAATGCAAATGACCGAAAAAGGTCGAAATTTGGATGCTTAATGTAAAACTTCGGAAATTTGAGTTTAACAACGTGTTTTATGACAGTATACAATTATTTATCACTTCCTTACCTCCTATCAAGAACTTTTCAACCATTTTCCAATACAAAGCCTATTCAAATTTTCCCCTTGTTAGAGGTAACAACAGAAATATTCTCAGACATTTTCGGGCTACAAACTGCACATGTAAAAATTAAGATTGAGAATGACTTATGATTTGTACTTATTAAAAGCATAACACTAATCATTTGGTAATGATCATTTCGAGAGAGTAACCGTTATCTTATTGAGCTAAACTATGCTGGAGTCACCAATGGCAAAAATAAATCGATGTGTCTTTGATGCGAAGTCTATGTACATTTGTTTCGCTATATATGTACATCGATGCTTCGACTTGGTTAGAAGTTTTCTAATATGTGTATATTTTTCTAATTACGTGCATATTTTTGAACAAGGAAAAGATGTTGGTCCAATTTACTTTTGTTTTTTGACAAGTGAGAAACCGAAATAACGTTTAAACGTTCAAAATTTCGCAATTTTTATAGAAACATCGATACATCAAATATTTACGTGACTATAAAAGTCGCCAAAAATCAAAATTTTTCTGACATCTTTAAACCGGAGATTCGTTTCTGAGAGGTTGTTGTTAATTATATTGAGAAGAACTTAAGAGTTTGTGCTTGTAACTTTACCGTCAGGTTTTATATTTGCTTGCAAGAGCTATTGCAAAACACTAGAAAAATAATACTCAACAATAATATATAAGATGTAGAAACAATGTAATGAATGATGTGTAAAATTCGCGCGAATTGTTTCTACATCTTATATATATTTTTTTTCGACATTTTTTCATTCGACATTTTTTTTCGAGACATTTTTTTTCGACCTTTTGTGTTTTCGGCAAATTTTTTTTCGACATTTTTTTTTTCGACATTTTTAGTTTCGACTTCTTTTTTTTCGACATATCGTACCAGACCCGTTTAAAAATTATGTACCGTGGAATTTTCAAATATGCCTCCTGATTTTAAAAATTTATCAAAAAATTGTAATAGAATGACTAGGGGATTCATCCTACCAAACTATATCATGTTAGCCGTTTCCGTTACCGAATTTAGGCGATTTTCGAAGTTTTCGATATCGAAAGTGGGCGTGGTTGGAGGGCGATTTTATGCAATTTCATCAGGTATACTCCCAACGCACAGTGGCTTAATTTGTATGGAGAGTGGGATAAAATTCAATTTCTCAGAAAGGTATAAACCTACCAAAACCAAATTTTGCACATCGGTTTCCGACTATAAGACTTGTATTTCAGAAAAATTAAGAGCACATCGGTTGTAAGCCACGCCCACCGCTGAAGGATAGACTTTTTTAATTTTTGCAATTGATGTATGTGAATAAAAATGTGAGATTAATTAAATATTCAGGTGAAGAAATTCAAATGTGCATTCGTACAGCTCCTACTTGCGAGCGTGATCTAGATTTAGAGTGAAATTTCAAAGGATTCTACTTTTATAGAGTCTATAGCCTGAATAAAACAATATTAATTTATGGATATTTCTTGTTAAATTGGGTTTATTTATTAGAGAAAGTTCTGCCTTTTATGGGAGTTGTAATAAGTTTATAATTTATTTAGTTAACGCAGAAGTATAAGCCATAACTGCCGCATGTTTTAAATGTATGGGTTCGATTGCAGAAGAATTCGATTTATCAAATCTTCGTTTGTCAGTTTTCGAGTCATTTTTCTGGAATGGCATCGCCGAAAGTCTTTAATATTTTTGTTATTGGCTTCAGCTGCGTCTTCCGAGAGTTTCCCTATTCCAAGCATAGAGTGTATTATCACATCTGAGCCGTCCCAACAAACATTTAGGCTTGAGTTACGTTAGTTCTCAAGTTGAGATCTATGTGTCTTCTCAAACCTCAAGCGTTGTTTCTCAACACAAAAACCACTTGGGAATGATAGCGTTCTCAACAAAAACGGCATAAGTATACCGAAATGAGCAGGATGACGAGATGAGTTGATTTAGCCATGTCCGTCTGTCCGTCTGTCTGTCTGTCTGTCTGTCTGTTTGAACGCAAACTAATCCCTCAGTTTTTGAGATATTTGACTGAAATTTTGCATGCGGCCACCATTTTCTAATATAGGAATCATTTGTGGGAACCAGCAAGATCGGACCGATATTACATATAGCTCCCATACAATCGATTGTTCCGATAAACGGATTTTGGGATATAACTCCTGTAATTAAAGAAGTAGGAACGTGAAATTTTGTAAGAATTGCTATTTTTATATGTGAAATATCGATGTTGAAAATCATCGTGATGGGATAAATATTTCACATAGCCCCCATACAATCGATTGTTCCGATAAACGGATTTCGGTAGATAACTCCTGTAATTATATAGGTAGGAACGTAAAATTTTGTTACTATTGCAGCTTTTCTTATTTGTTTTTAACTATGTTTATGAAAACACGCTGTTTCTCAAGTTGAGAAAGAGATTGTACTCACTCTATTTCATTCTATATATGCCTAAAATATTAACTTAAATTTTGCTCATCCAAAAAAAATAAATTTCCCACACTACTAAATTTTATACCTATTCAAAATCGACTTGATTCTAAAATCAGTTGCAGAGTGCAAACTCAAACATGTAATACTTTCTCATATCCACTTAGCTATGCAACTTACGAATGGATCTATAGAATTCAAATAAAAAATCCCACTTAGGTATCTATTATATATAAATGCGCAAACATAAAAGGTTTCTCCCTTTTTTGCAATAACCACAATTCTAAGGTATATAAAATTTGGTATGTATCGATATGTCTCGCCGAGCAGGGTGTTCGACAACAAACCAAAAATTTAAAAAAATTAATTTTAATATGATTTGAAAATCACACCACTACATGTGATATACACGCATTCGCTTCATTGCAGTAGGGTGAGTTGTTTTGTTGGCAGCAATAAGATAACATGAGCCAGCGCGTCAACTTTATTGAGCTTAGGTACAAACTGTGTTTACAAAAACAAAATCTGTACGTGGGGATTCAGAGAAGCAAATGCTTTTAAAAAAAAAAGCACAAATAAGCTAGATCATGCACAAGGCCCTTTGTGGCTAGACTTAGTGAAATAAAATAAAATGGAAAATTGATAAAATTAAAAAAAAGTAAAATCAGAAATAGAAAAGTGATTGAAAGTAAAAAAATAAAATTTGTTGGAAATGAAAGGAAAGGGAATAATATAAAATAAATAAAAATGAAACAAAATGAAATAAATAAAATATTAAATTAAGAAAGTAATAGGAAAGGAAAGGGATGGATAAAAGGAAAATTAAGGTAAGTTAAGGTAAGGAACGGAAAATATGACAGAAAAATCAAAGGGAAAGGAAAGGAATGGAAAAGAAAAAAGGAAGGGAAGAAAGGAAATGTAATGTAGGTAAAGCAGTGGAAAAGAGAAGCAAAAGGAGAAAGACAAAGAAAGGAAAGAAGAAAAATAGAAGGGAAAGAAAAGGTAGCGAGGAGTAAGGTACGGAAAATAAATGAAAATAAAAAGAATGAAAAATAAAGGAAAGAAAGGTAATGAAAAGCTAAAAAAATAAGTTAAGGAAATGAATGAAAGAAAAATAAAAGCAAAGGAGTTGCGGAAAGGAACAAAAGAAAATAAGGAAACGGTAGGAAAGGAAAGGTAAGGAAACGAAATGACAGGAAGGGAAATTTAAAAAAAAAAGTGAAAGAAAATAAAGGTAAGAAAAAAATAAAAGAAAACAAATGAAATGAAAAAAAAAAAATGAATAAAATGAAAGGAAACTAAAGTAACGGAAACGAAAGGAAAGGAAAGAAAAAGGAAAAAAGGAATGTAATGGAATTGGAAAGAAGGATCAGGTAAGAATATAAAAGAAACGAAAAGAAAGAAAAAGAACAGAGAAGAACAAAAAAGAAAGAAAGAAAGAAGGGAAATAAAATGAAATGAAAGAAGAGAAAAGGAAAGAAAAGGAAAAGAAAGGAGAAGATAAGGAAAGGAAATAAAAGGGAAGAGAAGGAAAGAAAAGCAAAGAGAATAAATTGAGATGAAAAGAGAGGAAGGGAAAGGAAATAAAAGCAAATTAATGCTAAGGAAAGGAAAGAAATACGTATGAAGACGACCTAAGAAGAATAAATAATTATCAACACTGAAACTATATTACTGAATGATGTAAAGAGGGAGGAAATGGCAAAATGAATAGGAATGTATAGAAACCAAAAATATACAAAATATGGAAAAGAAAGGAAAATTTAAGAAATAGCAAAAAGGTAGGTTTTGTGGTTGAATTTCAACCACTGGGCGAACTCTAGTTAATATAATATCTCACCCAAAGTGTTTAAAATACCCCAGCTTTCTAGTAATTGGAACCACTAAGGCGTCTTTGTATGACCGTTTCATAATAACACTCATCAGAATTTCTCATTAACGCCCAAGAGAATATGAGCGACAACAACACCGCTACCGAGCTAAGAACAATTGCCATCTATCTGAATGTTGCCACAATTACAAGTCATTACAGCGACAACAAAGGAAAAGTAGCAGAGTAATTGAGAAATTTTTCTTCATTATTACAATTACCAATGATCAACCATTAACTAGTCAAAGTTGTCGGTTTGCTAGTTTGTATGCAACAATTTTTAATACCATTGTTAGATTCTTGCTCACACCTCACACCAAACCAACAACATTCCCTCAACTATGATTTTCAAGCGATCTAAACCACAAACAGTAAACACTCCGCCTATTTTGCTCAGAGGCGCACAAGTGCACCAATTTGAACGTCCCGTACAGCGCTCAGAAAGAAGGTGGTGATGGTGGCGATGGGGGCTGAGTTAAGCTGATTCATTTTACTTTGGCGCATAATGTGGCACATAATCCCCTAGGCACTTGTTTCGCACCTCTACGCACAATCAACACTGGCAATCGCGAATTAAATATTAAAAAATTGCTGATTGAGGCTGCCGCCAATGTTGTCGCCGTCACTCGTTGGGGTGAATGCTAGGCGAAGAGTGTAGTTGTTTGTGGTAGAGAAAAACAAATCTCCAATCAAATTTAATTCAATTCTAACGGTTATTGGCGTGGACAAAGTGCATTCATATAATTATCAAGAAAGTATCTATGCGAAGATATCAATGGATGAGGGGAAACGATTACTGAGCTTCTACTCGCCTATCTAGGAATTATGATCGTTTTATACCCAGGTGTGCATTTTCTTTCCTCCACTTTCCTTTCCATTCCATTCCTTTCCTTACAGAGCGAATACTGCCTATTTCAAATTACACAAAAAAAAAATAAACTTTCAACCCAGATGTCTAATCTACATTACCATGTCATCGTATACTTAACTTGCCAACGTCTACACCTTTGTACTTTTTGCCTCAAAACATGTGCACTTGCCATATTGACTTCACCGCGAATCGAACTAAGAATTATTAACTGCTGAACGGAGATCTCTACCATGATGCCTCCCAAAAACAAGAATAAATCTCTATGGAAACGTCTTCTAAAAATAGACTAAGAAGTTTTCTATTTATTGTAAGAAGGTATACTTTTAAATAAAATTAAAAAGATTTATCTCCCAAAAATTAGAAGAAATCTCTACGGAAATATCTTCGTCTCTGACTTCTGTCCTCTTTTTGTGCCTCGAAGCTGTTCAAAGAGACAATCTTCTTATTTTTATGAGGATTTCTGGCTCTGTGATGCCATTTATTTCCTTTTCTTTCCCTTCCTTTACTCACTTTTCTATTTCTGCTTTTTATTTTCCTCTTCTTTCCTTTCGTTTCCTTTCCTCTGCATTTCCTTTCCTTTCCTATCTTTTTCCTTCATTCCCTGTTATTTCCTTCCTTTTATTTTCCTTTTCTATTTTTCCTTTTCTTTCTTTCATTTCTTCGTTTGTGTATCGACCAAAATGTCGAGAACTTGTTTTTGAATAATGAATGTTATCTAAGCTGTGGTTAAATGGTGGGCGGCGAGCAGTTTATTATTATTGTTGTTGCTATATTATATGGTTGAGGGAGTTGGCCGGGGTTGCCGGTTCGAATCCCACCTCAACCAAAGTCTTTTTAATTTTATTTATTTTATTATTTTTATATTCCATCAAGTCTCATGGACTGTGTTTGGTTCTTTTTAATTATTGGTATGTACCATCAAGTCTAGTGGACTGTGTTTTGGTATTGACACTCTGTATGTATTAATTGGGGCGAGCACTTTGGCTCTGAGAATGTATCGTTGGCTATTCTCACTTCCTTAGAAACCCCCTCAAAATTGTTGGTGGTGAGCACTTGGGCTCTGAGGCATTGGCGACATTGGCTTACCTCATTTTACTTATGAAAAACCACTTGACACTCTGTATGTATTAATTGGGGCGAGCACTTTGGCTCTGAGAATTCATCGATGGCTATTCTCACTTCCTTAGAAAACCCCTCAAAATTGTTGGTGGTGAGCACTTGGGCTCTGAGGCATTGGCGACATTGGCTTACCTCATTTTACTTATGAAAAACCACATTTTGTGACTGCGACTATAAGCTATGTATTCCGAATATTCCATAAATTATCTGCGAATTACAATAATATGTAATGCAGATGAAATAAACGAAACCATGTTATGTCGCTTAAACAAATGTGAATAGCATAATCTAAACAAGTATTTGAAATGGCTGAAAAGATAGAATTTTATAGGTGAATCCCCTTGGTCATTCTATTACTTATGATATTTTGATACATTTTTAAAGTGGGCGTGGCACCGCCCAATTTTAAGGGAGACATTTTCGAAAATTCGACTAGTCGTAAATTTTAAACTGATTACGGTAGAATCATGAAGTTTGGACAAGGAATACTACCATTAAGGGGTGTGTACCTAATGTAATTGCACGAAATCGCTCGTTAAATGTTTCCATACATTCTGGGGCTTATATAATTGACAAGTCATGGTACTTTTATCCCGTTATGAAAACTTCCGCTTGGGTATTTATTTTTCGGTTTACCCGAACTTATACTTCTCAACTTGTTTCCTTATATATATATATTTTTGTATTATTTTTGACTAGTATGTACCCCCGATAATCGGGTGTGTTTTTTTACAAAAGCAATGCAGGGGTAAATAAGCAAACTTTAAACACTAATTTCTCATGAACAAATTAACCTATTGGAATTGTTATAATTTTTTTTGCAAACATGCTCATGATAAGCTTTCATCTGATATACATTTCGTTTATATACGTATTGTAGTTTAGTCTAGCTAAGCGCCGTGTTTTAGAATAATAATATAAATTACATTTATTTCTTTCTTTTTATATTTCACTTAAATCTGGGTATAAAAATGAGCTTTGAGTAGAGATTGAAGCTTAAGACCATACCACCATTGAAGTCGACAGCTAATGGGCACCCGACATACGCACCGAAAACATTCAGCAGCAGCAACAACAACAAACAACAATAATAAAGTAGAACTCAGCATGCCATTTAGCTGGCGGCAATCGACCACATCGAACCGCTGGTACTCATCATAATCATAATCAACATTACCAATATTATCGTCATCAACAACAACAAGAACCCCATGGCCGCAACAAATACAACAACAACCGCAATAGCAACAGCAGCGGCAGCAGTGACTTTTAATGCCGTTATTGATTGTCGTTCACTGATGGTAGTTACGAGTATGGCATATTTGTCGCTTTCTTGCTATTGTTGCTGTTGGAAAATTCACCTACTTATTCGCCACATTTCATCGTCACCTCAACGCTGCTGCAATTCCTTAATTTTTCTTTTTGTCGTTGCCTACGGATTTTGCGTTATTGATTTGAAATTGTTGTTGTGTTAGCCATAAAACAGAAAACAACAGCAAACAAAAACAAAAAGAAAACCAAACCATCATGCGCAACGCAGTACAACACAGTAGCAAACATTGAAATCAACAATCTTGAACATTTTTGGCCGTTGGCTAAATTATGAAGCGTGCGGTCGCATCGGTGTTGGTTGTGATAAAACCGTTGAGTGGATTGGTGACGAAGACATCGCGCATCATACGATTGACGTGAACGCGGCATGACAATCACTTACGTACAAGTGCTATCGTTCATCATGTTGATCGGCTGATCGGTTGTGTTGTCGTTCGTGTTGTTGTTTTGTTTGTATGGTGTGAAGATTTTGAAGGATATGCGTAAGTACATTTTTAAGGTCTTCATT